>MRSU01011183.1:0-30213 GCA_008369845.1 Trichomonas gallinae
TTTGAGTACTTTGCTAAAATTGAATGTGTTTTACCTATGTTTTGTTTTCATCCTAAAAATATTTAACCTTAATCACTGTTGGTTCCGAATTTGCAACCTTATTGATTTGCATGTTTACTATGTTTGATAAATGAACTTAATTCGGATAGTACCTAAAACTAATAAGTGTTAACTGGTAGTTCATTTTTGGTACACATATGTGACCTTTTGTGTTTCAGAATTAACTTTCGAAATTCAAATTAGGAAAGTTTCATATATGATAATTTCAAGTTTACAATCGACTTGAACATTAGTGGAACCTAAGTAATATACCGTATTGATATAGGCTTTTGATTCTAAACTTTTTGGTATTCATAATGAATTTTTCTTATTCAAAATAATTAACAATATCTGCGGTTAAGGAGTATTTTTGCGATTCAAGTTTGAGAGTTCTCATCAAGTTTTATAGTGGGAAAAACAAAATTTTAGTTTGGATTTTTTTTTTTGAGAATATACATAGAATTTTTCTATGAGATATCTCAAAATTTGCTTTGTTCTAATGTCATGGAAAACAAACATTCTATAATGATTTGAATATGAAATGATACAGATGAATGCCAGATGCAATGGAAATATAACAGTCACCCAACAATCCAACTAAAAATACGGAAAAATCAAGTTCCATCTTAAAGAAAACGTTGTTTTATCCACACACAATGCTGCCTCTTTATTCTCATTGTTACAGTAATATAACGCTAGATTTTATGCAGCAGTATGTTGGACAAAAATTAATCGAATTCAATCATATGGTGAAGACAGCACCCCAATATATACGACGAAAAAACTTGCTAGCAAATTGTGGGTTGCAACGGTTGACATTTAAAAATTTTTATGGTAATTTTGTTTATCAATGACACAAACCATATAAATATATCACCGGTGTTTGACAGGTTTACATCAAATTTTGCCCGATTATTGATAACTTTACGTGACAAAAATTTTCGCGTTCTCTCAAATAACGTCTTTCAAATTTTTTTTTTTTCAAAAATTTTTTGAGCATGACTAACCAATATACTTTGCATGTTCGCGTAGTTGAAGCCACGAATTTACCAAAAATGGATTTATTCGGCAAAGCTGATCCATACGTTATTATTCAGTACAACAATGAGCGCGCTCTACACAGAACGAAAATTATCCAAAAGACATACAAACCGGTATGGAATGAAGATTTCCACTTCCCGGTCATAGAAATAAATGATGACACTATTCGATTCTTCATTAAAGATCACGATACTGGCAAATCCGATGATCCAATTTCTCAACTAACCATTATCGTTAAAACTCTTTCAATCAACTCAGTACTGGACAAATGGTACGACTGCACTCCCGTAAAAGGAGTCAAAAAAGGTGGAAGACTGCGGTTAATTACACACATTGGACCAACAGGCGGCGTCCCGTTTGTTGAAAATGACCTTTCGAATGTTGGTCAGGCAACCAAGACAATCGGCAACGCATTCGGCGCGATGCAGCAGGTAACTACTGGAATTACTTCAATGGCTAGGCAGCAGCAGGCGAATGCTCAAAATGCGGCCAATCCTCAAGCAGCTCCTCAGCCACAGATTCTACCAAATTCAAATCCACAGATCAATACTGGATATCCTCAGCAGCCACAGCAACCTGCTCCAGCACCGCAGCCAGCTCAGCCAATTGCTCCAATTCAACCAGCTTATCCAGACATTGACGCTAATTCTTCACCATCTTCTCAACCAGTTTATCCACCGCCAAATCCAGCACCACAGGCTCCATGTGGACAGGTAAATAGCGTTCCTCAGCCTCAATATCAACAACCGCCAAATTATCCTCCACAGCAAAATTATTCGCCTAATTACCAACAATATCCGCAACCAAGTTATCAATATAACACAGCAGCCCCACCGCATCCGTCCTACAACCAGCCATCGACTTTCCAGTTACCAGGTTATAATTATCAACCAGGAGCTCCAGGCGGTTATCCTCAGCAATATCAGGGTGGATATCCACAACAATATCCTTATCAACAGAATCCAATGATGAGTTCAAATCCAATGGTTGGAGCTCTTCCATCCCACAGCCAATACAACATTCCAAGACAACCAGATATGAGATACTAATCTAGATTATTCTTATCATCAATTCTTTATTTGTTTATTCACTCATGATTAAATATTTCTTTTCATACAAATTTTAGAGATTATAACAGCTTAGCGCTAGATACTTGCAAAAATAAACACACAGATTTACTAAAATTAAACAAAATAAATCTAAAAAATCAAAATTGAACTTGTGAACGCATTTTCTGTCTTAAACGCTCATTTTCTGTTCTATATCTTTGAACAGATGATTCATATTCCTGTAGTTTATGATTTAATGCTTGAATCTGACATTCAGCCTTATCTATCTGTTTTTGCATGTCTTTGATAATCCCATTCTTTTTGTTAGCGGTTGATTCAACGTCTTGAAGTTTAACACTGACTTTAGATTCAAATTCTCTTTTTAGAACTTCATATTTGGAGTTATACTTTGATTCCAGATCTTCGACCTTTTCTTCGTAATTGGAATTGATTTCAAGAAGCATTTCTTTGAGTTTCTTAACTTTTTTGCCTTGTTTGATGACTTTATTTTCAAGTTTATCGACATATGCTTTCTTTTCATCGCTTTCTTTGTTTAAATTAGCAATTTGCGTCGAAAGATCTTCGTTCTGGCTCCTTTCCATTGCAATTTGCAATTCATTTTCTTGAATCTTTTCTGTTAAGCTATCTATGGTCATTAGCGAGTTGCGAGCAGCTTTTGAATATAATTCAATCTGCATTTGACAGCCATTGTATTTAGAATCTTGATTATTTTGTAATTGTTTAATAATTTCTTCTTTTTCATTTAATATCTTCTGATGCTCATTGTCTTTATCATTAATTCTTTTATTGAGTTCGTTTATTTCATTCTTTAATTCCGTAATGTATTGATTCTGCTCATCAAGTTGTGATTTGAGTTCATTATTTTCATTTTCGATATTTTGATATTGTTCTTTTAGGTTATTTGTATAGTTTATGATACTTGAATTATCTGTTATTGTTGTTTCCAATTTAGCTTTGAGTTTCGATTTTGATTTGATGTATCTCGCAGAAATTTCTGAAAATAAATCAAGAACTGCTTTGTATGATTCCACATGTCTATTAGATATCTTGCTGATTTCTTCGAAAAATGGTTGTGGATCAGATTTGCTTTCGATTTCACGTATTTTCTTTTCATTTTCGTAATTTATATGTAATAATTGTTTTCTTAAACTGATATTGAGCATAACTTCCGATTTAAATAGCTTGAATAGCGTTTCCAAAAAATAATAAGATTTCGTTTTTTCTTTAGAATCTTTCATTTGAAGCAAATAATTTTCGATCTGTTTGCTCTTATCAAGAATTTCATCTTGTCCTGATGAAATTGATTCTAAACACTCGTCAGATGATGATAATAAACTCATTATGTTGTAAAATTCTCTAAACGTACAATATTTTACTCTACATGTCAAATTATAATTTTACATAACAAAAATTAGTTTATTTGTAATAAAAATTTCGAATATTTATTAATAACAATGAATATATTTGGCCCTGAACACAACAATGGCGTTCACAGAAACAATACTTGAGTTAAGATTTGTAATTCAGCAACATTTCTTTTTCGGTTTATCTTTTTCGATGATTACCTGATCATTTACCGCATCTTTATGCGCAGTGTTATATCCTAAAGCATTTTTCGCCGCCATAAATTTGAGTTCATCCATTTGAGCTCCTGTGCAGGCTGAAACTCTAATATGTTCAGTGCAATTGAGTGAATCGAGATATTCATCCTCAAATGTTGGTTCTAAATCAATTTTATTTGCTACCAAAATAATTGGAACCTCAGCATCAACATTATCGCGTACCAATTGAACCCAATATCCAAGATTTTTATAACTCTCTTGATCTGTGATTGAATACACCAGTAAGATACAATCACTATGTCTGAAATAGTTGATTGTAAAAGAACGATACTTCTCTTGGCCAGCTGTATCCCATAAACGCATTTCGCAATTAATATCGTCTTGTTGAATAATTAATTTTTCATAATTTGGACCCGTTGTTGATTGTGTGTTCGGATTGAATGCCCTTGACTTCATGTATCGTAGGATAGATGTTTTTCCAGTGCACGTATCGCCAATTATCACGACTTTCACTGCAGGAAGATTACTCATTGAAATATAGTTGACTGTCAATTTTTTTTTCGCAATAAATGTTTTAAATTGCTATGATGATTAAAATTACTTTTGTTTCACTTTTTCAGAATTTTTTTTTTTTGATATGACAAACGTTATTTATTCCATTAAATAATGTGTATACATCGATTTAAACCCAAAACTGTAAAAAAGTTCACTTTTTTCAAAAATTATTCATAATTTTATATACAATTAGTTCTTATGTGTATCATTATGATGACTTTTTCACAAAATTGAAGCGAAAATAATCGTAAGTTCTATATTTGAGTGATTTTTCATGTCATTTTGAGAAGGTTTCCATGACATTTTATAGTGATATGCAAAAAGTATAAATGTCAAGATGTTGGGGGCATATTCTGCGATTTTCACCCTATTCTTGAATTTCGATGCACCACCTTTATTCTTTAGTAAATTTGATGTGGTTGAAAAAAAACCGTCATTATTACTCTATTAGATGTTTTTATATCCTTTATCGTAATATTGGGATATTTTCTTACAGTACTAGATATCATACTTATAGATATTCGAGAATGTAGATGTTGTTAGATATAACATTACCTTTGTTGATTCGATAGAATCTTTTATGAATTCCTGCTGCTTATGTTTGAAAGTGTTAGTCATCTAAGTTTTTGTTATATCAACAATTTTTACTTGAACAAACAATAATCATGATAAAACGCTTGATAAATTAAAAAAAAATAATTCAATTAATTTTGCTACAGTAAAGAATGATTAGCATGAATTATATAATAGAAATAACATTACAATAACATATTTCCTAATTTTCCAATATAAAATAAATTTTCTTTCGTATTTTGAAAGATTGGAATAAGATTTGCATATAGTTAATGAGTAAGATTAGAATTTCATTATCCGCCTTGGACTTGTTGCAGTTGAAATTTCTCTCGCCATTTTTAGTGTATCTTCGTTCCATTTATATTCATACGGATCAGGTTGTATTGATCTTTCGAATAAAGAAGGCATCTTTGGTAGTGCTCTAGCTGTTGCTGGTGGATGAGGATTAAATTTCGGCATATTTTCGTGAATTTCGTCTAGTCTTAGCTTGTTGAATATATGTGTAGAAAATCGATGTCTTGTCGTTAAAGGACGATGTCCTCTGAATTGTTTGTGAGTATTTTCGGGCATATCTGGTAAATTCATAACTGGAAGTTCTTTTGGACCTCTTGGTATCAGCCTATTCGGAAATAATGGTCTTGGCGGAAGCGCTGTATAATTTATTTCGACGTTGTAATCATAAATGCTAAGATCTCTGCCTTTTTCTGGTTCTTTCTGTTTCTTAGTGTGATATTTTCGCACAGATTTTCTATCCATTGGTTTAAGTCTTGGCGAATTTATATTTCTTTTTGTTTTAGCATCAAAAAATGTAAGCCAATTTCCATCAGCATAACACCTTAGATCAAGAGAATTCCAATCTGGATGACCAGCAAAGAATGATTCTTTTATTGCCTGAATTTCATCCATTTTTTATAAAATCGTTGTAAATCGTCACTTTTATTAAAATTTTTACATTTAAGTCACTTTTATATCCACATTCATATATCAGATGCTTATGTATCATATGATGCCAAAGACAACTTTTTCAAATTAAATGGCACAGTTTTGATCTCAAATATCGCAGGGGCCCCAATATTGCAATCATTTTAATTCAAACTAATAAATAAAAACAAATACATCTTTAAGTATCTACGCGTATGATATCCAAGCCCTGGCAGATTTCAATAGCTATCTTATTTGCAATATATAGTGATTGATGTATGATTGATATTCATATCTCAAAAAGCAATCATATATAATGAATGTATTGAAGATAATTATTTGCCAAAGTTTCATGAGTTATAATTCATTTTATTCGATGAAAATATTTAGCAACAAAATATGCCACGTAAATATTTTTTGACATGTAATTAAAGTATTTTGCGTTTTCTGACAGTTAAGTTAACGTTTGAGAATTTTTAAAAATTATGGAATCCAAGGATCGAACAAAGAAAAGGATCCGTGTTCCACGTCAACTCGACGAAAATGGCAATCCAATTCCGCACAGACACCAGCATTCATCAAAACTCTATAAACACGCAGATGGTGAATTAGCTTACGCATCAGAAGTCCCAGAGTCTACAAACGCCATTTCTTACTATCCAAATACAACAGGAGATGTTACAAGCATCTCTCTTACTACACAAACATCGACAAAAGAATCAAAACATTCAAAATCGACAAGGCGATTAGTCAAATCAAAGAATAATGCGTCATCAACTAAATCAAAGAGGCGAAAATTACACTACGATCCAGAATCTCCAGAATTTAGAGGAAAACCAATTCACGTTCTTGATAATTTAAGCGATTTGTACTACGACAGTGCGGATGGCGATGATTTCGCACAGCTTGAACGTGATCAAAAATTCAACCCTCAAAGATCATTAAAGCCAGATCCCAGATATCGAGGAAAACATTACATGGATACAACGACAATGAGTGAATCAACGATTGACACAGTTCCATCAACAGCTCCGCCAACAGCCACAGAGAGAGATCTCAAATCAAACGGTTTCGATACTTATGCATCAACAACAACTGAACAAAACACAACAGAATCATATGAAACAGCATCAGCTGATGGTGAGAACAAGTCAAGGAGTAAGAGAGACCCATCAAGATCATCAAGAAGTGATAGATCGAATAAATCTTATTCAAAGAAGTCATTTAATCCAAATGACTATGGCCAACTTCGTCCTTCAGGTATGGAGTATTCCCTGTTCGATGAATACGCAGCAGGTAAAGCCATAACAAAACTTGAAGATATTATTTTAACACAAGATGCAGAATCGACGGTAGACAGCGAATATATTCCAGCACGTCCGGAGGTTCCTCGCGAAATCGAACTGGATCCAGCAAGAGAGGCCAGTGGTGTATACATCGAAGCATCAGATCCAAGCTACGACTACATTGGCGTTGAAGAGGGCGAAGAAATACCAGAGAATGCAGTCGAAGTCGCACCAGCAGAAAAGAGCTACTATGGTGCCAATATCGAGACAGACGGGCTTGTTACTGTCGAAGAATTCGTTTCTGCGACAAGTGGATCTGCTGAGTTCGTTGAAGACCCGAATAATCCAAACGGACAGGTTCTCATTGAAGTCACGCAGACGAGCAGCGTTGATGACAGCACAATCGACGTAATCGCTAAGCCAGAATTCCAGAAGAAATATGAATATGCCAAGTCTGTATATTCGTCAATTTCCAAGAAGGATAGCAGTAGCATTGCGAAGTCTGTCAAGTCGACATCTAGGTCAGAGTATACACCAAGCAGCAAGAAGGAGAGCACAGCGGAGGAATTGTCGCTTTCAATAAAGAATAAGCAAGAAAGCATCGAGAAATCAGAGGAAAGCATGTCTACACTCGAAAACAAGAAAGAAGAACAAAAGCAAAAGAAAGAAGTTGTTGATGAATTCGAAGAAGACGAAGCTGAAGAGGAAGAGTATTACGAAGAAGAAGACATGGAAGAGGAAGAATATTACTCCGATGAGAATTAGATTTTGTAAAGAATAATTATTGTTTTATTATAAACTAAATCATTTATATAATAAGAATGTCGCAATCAACCATGAGCTATTAATCGAAAGACAATTAACAGTCGTAATAGAGGCTTCAGTCTAAAACCATCATCAAATTTGTCAAATAAACATTCTTTCATTTGAAAAAAAAAAAAAAAAAAAAAAAACAATAAAACGGTCTTGATTTTGGCTTCAGAAAATGATCATCATGAGATCGGAAAAATAAGATGAAAGATTAATATATTTAAACATCCACTTAATAATACAAATTACATTTATCTGACAACATTCAAAATGAAAACAAATCTTCGTTTAATACAGACATAAACATGCATTGAAACTAAGATCCTTTCATTTTCTCGCCGTGAAATAGATATTTTACATGTTTTGAATCGCTAATTTTATATCTCGATTATTCATATTTTTGTTACTAACATATTTCTGCATAATAATGTTTTTGTTATATATTTTTAAAATGATATACCATCATTTCAAATCACCAATTTTGATTTTTGATAATTTTAATAAAATTCAAAAAAAAAAAAAAAAAATGATTCGTAATGAAGTAGTATAAAGAAGGCCAAAGTGCTAGTTGTCAGTTTCAATTTGATCTGAAAGAGAAAAAGAATTTATAAAATAAATTAGTAAAAGTTCGAATGAAGCATTTTAATGCAACAAAAGAAAACAAGGAGTGAAAAATAAAGATTTCTAATACTAATTACAGCACTTTTTCTTTTCAGGTTCTGCAGGAGCTATATCCTTAGAAGGATTGTTCTTTACATTATGAGTTGGGCAATGCCTAGCAACTCTTTGGAAAATGGCATCAACATTTTCTCCGGTAACAGCCGAAGTTTCGAAATATGATGCTTTTATGATCGATGCATGCTTTTCGGCGTCTTCTTTTGATACTACACGACGCATAGTACCTACTAAATCTAATTTATTTCCAACCAAAACGATTAATGTATTATTAATATTTAGATGTTGACGAAGAGCTTCAAGCCAATGGTCCACATCTTTATAAGACTCTTCATTCGTAATATCGAACACTAAAACAACAACAGCGGCGCCTCTGTAGTAGAGTGGTGCCATCGATCTATATCTTTCTTCGCCAGAAGTATCCCAGATTTGTAATTTCACATTTTCACCATCTAGTTCGACAAGTTTTGTTGTAAAAGCAGCTCCAAGCGTTGGAGAAATATTACTCGTATGACTTCCTGTTATGTATCTGTTTAATATTGATGTTTTACCGACTGACGCATCGCCAATAAGCACCACTTTTAACTCTCTAGCTCCGAAGAAAGGAGAAGCAGAACTTTCTTTGGACGCCATTTTTCTTTTCCTACAAAAAAATAGGGTGTGAAAAAATTAAAAGAGGGCGTTAAAAGTGAGCTGACTTATATATTATAGCTCACGACACTGTAATAGATAAGTAAAAATATCACTATGTAACTCTCCCACCTGTTTTGCGATACACTATGTGTAAAAGTAAGTTATAGAAATCTTTACATGCTTTTATTTTGACATATAAAATTGAATAGTTAACACTTTTCGCGGTTTCATTCAATTTTGAATTCACCTTGAAAAGAATAACAACTCTTTCAAAATGTATTGATACTTTATGCGGTTTTGAGATTGTCTCAAACTGCAAAAGTGTCAAAATTTTGCTACAACGTTAAATCAGATAATGTAAACATTTTTGCTATATTATTTATATATTAGTGATTAAATTCCTCTGTGGTACACTCATCATTGGAAACTCGATACAATAGTATCTATTGATTTCAGTTCATCAATGATAAAACAAATTTTATTTTAAGATTGCGGGCTTACATTAAATCATTCTTAAATTAAGTTCTTTTTTTAACCATAGGTTAAGTATTGTTAACTATAACAACCTTCATTATACTAAGAATCTCAATAATATCATCGAAAAACAATCTAAAGTCTTTATGTTCAAAATCTAATCTAATTTTAAATAAATACAATAATATGAAGGAATTCAATTACTTAGGGATTGAAATGGTAATTTGGAATCCCTCTTACTTAAATAATCAGTAATCTTCCATTAGAAAAATGGAGTCACTGATATTTTTGGATCTATCTGAGATGCATAGGCAGATCCTCTGAGTCCGAGGCGACGCAAGAAATCTAAGTAAGGAATACGTACTCGTGGATCTTTTGAGTGCTTCAATGATGCATGAATTGCATCGAGATCGTTGTCTCCTATTGACTTAATTCCAAGATCTAGTGCTTTCGTGAAGACTTTGAGTGAGGCTGAAAGTTCAAGTGATGGAGCAGTCCTGTTCTCAGCAACAGTGAATGTCTCGAAGTCAATGATTGGATCACTTGGAATATCAATGTCAGGGAAAGGCGGTGCTGTGCTTTTCGTCAAAATTGAGAAGGAAAGACGAAGAACAAACTGTGCCAGTTCCTTTCTCATCAGCAAGTTTGACCTTATGAAATTCATTGCAGCAGCACGAGTTTCGTGCGTTGTCGGATGCGTCAGCCATTTTTTGGCAGCAGGGAGCATCGAAGCGAACTCAATGCTATCGAGGTGAATTTTGCTGCAGACGTGGAAAGGGCCGCTACACTTCATGGCTAGTGGCGCACAAACTCTTGTGAAAAACCATGCCCTGAAAATAGGACTGATGTCTATAAAATCTCGCCACTTTTTGCTATGCTTCGAAATGACGCAGAGAAGTAAATTTCGCAATGGTTCGTAATTGGAATGGACACGATCGAGAGATAGAACAAGAGGACGTAGAACTTCAGGGCTGATATTTTCGCAATTTTGTGGTGTGAAAAATTCTGAAATTGATTGAACAACATCTTGAAAATTTGACATTTTTGATATTGATTCTGCCAAAGGAGTAAATACGTCAACATCTTTTGTGCGAGAGAGTTTCAGTGCTTCTCGAGTAGCAAGTATCAATGTTCTCCCATTTTCCTCATCAATAACAGCATCACTGAAATCGAGATTTGCCTCTGCAATGGTTTTAAGTGGTGTTTCGAATCCGCACATTCTTGAGATAATAAAACAAAGATAAAGTCGAGAAATATCGTAAACAGATGATTGATAGCTTAAAGTATATGAGCAGATAAGGCAGGTGAGCTCCAGTCCAGGCGGAGAACGCGTGTCAAAGTCAATGGGAATCGATCTAAGAATTGAAAGTCTCGCTAAACATTTCGCTGTCAATTTTGTTGATTCATTTGCTGAATCTTGTAATGTTTGTATGTAAGATTGCAAGTCCAAGCTTTGAACTATCAATGGATTGTTTTGGCAGCGTTTTAAAAGACGAACTAATAAGTGCATTACTCCAAAATTCGTGCCTGATGAGCGGATACATGATAAACAGTCATTGCACAAAGAAGAAATAAAATTATCTGGTAGTAAATCACAGAACTCTGCTATGTGGCCGAAAAACATTGAGCATGAATGTGGCTGTGGAGAGAATAACTCAAAGAAATGGCCGAGAAACGAAAAATTTCGAGGTGGAGGAAAACATGAACAAATGCAAACAATCTTTGCAGCGCTACAGCTATCAAGTTGATGCGATCGAACAATGTTGACAATTCTCTGTATAAGATTGGAATGGAAATTACTAGAAACGTTTCGAAGTAAAGAAAGATATAATGAACAAACGAAAATTTTGTCTGCGATCTTTGATTCTTGTGCAACTATTTGCGTCAATGAGCGTGCAGTCGCTGGATTAGATTCACGAAGATGAGAAGAAGTAATAAAAATAATTTTTTCGCATTTATTTTTTGGAGACGAATTTGGATCAACAAGGAATGTTGGAACACCAGTAAGTTTGAGTTGGAGTCTTTTAATTGAAACTTCGAAGAATTGAAATGCAAATTGTGGATTTTGGCCCCAATTTTGTGCTGTATAGGTAAGGAATGAAAGTACTTCTTCTGAAAAGGAAGAATTGAATGTGGATGGATCTTGAATTAAACTATTTATCAATTCCCAATTTGGTTTCGAAAATGTAGATGTGCTATTGTAACAAAAAATGAGGAAACTCCAGATTGTATCTGTAGAAAAGTCATTTTTGACTTCTTTTAACAATGTTAGAAAGTCTTTGCAAGAATTTACTAAATCTATTGCAGTTTGTTTTATGCAAGATTTAAAAGCGAATTCCTGTGGGTATCTTTCGAATATTGATATAACTGAACCGAGGATTTCAATGCGAGATGTTGGTGACCATTTGCATAATCGAGAAAGTGTAACGCATTGGATGGTAAAACGAAGTTTAGAAGATCCGCTATCGGATGGGTAAAGCAATGGGAAGACATATTTGCTAATTATATCTACAAATCGCTGATTTAGAAAATTATTTCCGATAATTGAATCTATTTTGCTGAGAATTCCCATGATATCTGAATAGTTTAGAGATCGAATGGATGTTTTGAACTGTGTAACGAGCTTTTCCAGTTCAGGGTCTTCCGACCCTTCCATCAATCTAAAAGTATTTTAGAAAAATGAACAAGAAAACAGCATAGAAAACATAGAAAAGATTTGTTATTAAAACAAATGAGTTCATTATTGATATTATTTTCTATATTTTATTTTTGAACTGTATTCTTTCCAGAAACTAACCACTCTCTGTAATAGTTTCACTTTTTGTACATAAATAGTATTTCAATTTTTTACTAATAATTAAAGATTAATTTTTTAATTTAGAGCAAATATAATGTAGTTCATATATGTTTTCAGAATAATAAAACATGTTTATATGATTAATCAGATGTGATATTGTGCTTTGCTTTGTAATTCTGGATCTTATCATTGAAATAGTGGTCAATCTGCAGATTTGCATCATTAGGATTGAGTCTTTTTCCATTGCGTGGATCAATAACAACTCTGCTATTTGCGAAAGCTTTTTCAAGAGATCGGCGATCGAAATAATTTCCACTAGATGCTTTAACAGGCTCCTTTATTGCTTGGAATGTGAATGGATCGCAGTACTTTGCTATAACTGTCTGGCGGCAAACGATATTAACATTGTATTCAGAATCATTGAAAATGTCATCATCAGGTGGATTTTCGCTGAATGTGCATCTTTGGATTTTCTTCGAATTTTCGAAATCAACATTAAATAAATTCGTGAAATCATGTGTCGCCAACAATGTGCGAACTGAATGCAATAGGAAATATATTGACATGTTTTGATTGAATTTATTGCGAAGGATGTCTAGTCCAATACTTCCATCCGATGTGATCTGAGGGTGCATTGGCGCGCGAATGAATCTGATTTCTGGTGGACAGCCAGGGAAAGATTTGGGAATCAAAACAACAAGCTTAAACCAGCAATCACGGAATGGTGAAATAGCGCGGCTTTCATCTTCAACAATAGTACACCTGCGCTTGCCTTTAAGCCATACAAGCCATTGGGTACAGTCGTTCTTTTTAACTAAAACTTTCATGAAAGGTGATGATGGAAGTTGAGAAGCAATATCTTTTAATTGCTCTCTGACTGTTTTTTGTATTTTTGTAACTTGTTCTAGATCATTCAATCTCTTTATTGCAGCTTTAACTGGCTCCATTGTATGTATTTTCAGCATTGCTTCGAAGTTTTTAAGAGATGGTGTATTTTTGTGTGCGCGTGGTTCTCTGAGCTGCTCTTGGTATTTTATATCTCTTTTGTCATTTGGATCTTGAAGTCTTGCAGTGATTTTTGGAGAAAATTGCCTCAGTTCGAGATTATAGAATCCATCTGATTCGAACAA
The DNA here is from genome assembly GCA_008369845.1 of Trichomonas gallinae. NCBI lineage: Eukaryota > Parabasalia > Trichomonadida > Trichomonadidae > Trichomonas > Trichomonas gallinae. Next base: position 13,567 of record MRSU01011183.1, read on the forward strand.
TTTCTTAAGCCTATATTCATTGTTTGCTGCCTTGAAATATTCTCCGCCTGTCATAACCGCGAGATTCCTTGGGAAAGGATTGTTGCAATTATCAATCTCAATGAAATCAACGTGAATGTCGTTTTCGTTGAGTTTGTTAATGAGCACTGGAATTTTTTCTAGCTCTTTAGACAACTGAGTGTCCTCGCCGTCAGTCAGTAAAATAATTCTTTTCTGCGCGTTTGCATATTTAGGAGTTCCGTCATTATTCTTTGCTTTTAAGATCATATTCATTGCTTCATCGCAGGCAGCATATAGAGCAGTCATCCCACTGGCTTTAGATTATCGATAGCCTTATAAAAGTCTTTCGTGATTGTTGTAAGCTCTTGTACTATTTCTGGCGTTGTGCTGAATTTAACGAGACCCCATATTGTCTGTGGGCCCATGTAGAATGCTCTCTTTGCCAAAATTCTGAATGCTTGTTTGGCGACATCCAACCTTGTCGTGTTTCCAGTAATTTTGTCGCCCATAGAAATTGATGTATCGCAGCAAACAATATTAATCTGCTTAATATCTTCTGGAGTTGAAATTTCCACTTGGCTGTTGATTTGTTTCGCTTCTTCTTCGAGGTCTATGACTTCTTCGACGCCCTTTTCAGGTCTAACTATAACTAATTTGATTTTTGGTTCATCAGATTTGTAATTTTCTCTACGAACATAGAGAATTGGGCCGCTATGTCCCTGGAATATGCATGACGTAGGAATATTCCTTAAATCAGCGATTCTGTGTATCATAAAAGTGATTCCACCATGGTCCAATATTACATTGAAAGTTGGAAGATCATCTGGGTTTATTATTCTATAGTGAGAAGTGAAATCTTGGTTATAAAATGTAATTGGATCCATTCCCTGCATGAACTTGCTGAAATACGCTTCAAATGGAAGATTTGGAAGAAATGGTGAATATTTCGTCGTAATTTTACCAGTTGTTTTAATATTTCTGTCATCCATATATCCTAGTAGGTTGAAAACAGTGAACCAAAGATCATTGGTACCTTTTTGACTGATGGAATTTATTTCTTGTGCAATACAAAGAAAAACGCTGCTAATTGTCATTATATTATGATTATGAATTCTACTTGCATTCTGTGTGTCACTTAAAGACGTGAAAACTGGACTGAATATGATCTTGTCTTCAAGCCAGCCGATTATATTTGATAGAGTACCATTATAAATTAATGGCAAAAGCCCAATTGTCGCAGCACCGAGTTTGAGATCATCTTCGCTAAGATCTATAAACGGAGAAACCAATAATTTGTCAATTGGATCAGCCAATGAACCAAATCTTGTAAATTGATTGAAAACTAGAGTGTAATATGAGTTAGCATCTAGTGGAGTATTTTGTTTGAATATTGTAACGTAAATATTGGGTTTTGCATCAGGGTAAGCGTTAATAAAATCTGATATTGTGCCATTGATGTATGGTAAACCACCTGCGAGATAAATTATTACGTCTATATTTTTATTTGTGATGCTGTATTTACTTTTGACTTTGTGAATTATTTGATTTTTAGTGTTTGAAAAATCTTGATTGACATCAACATGATCAATAAAGCCGTAAATGAGGGATTCATAGTTGTATGTAGTATATATATGGAAACATCCATTTTGTAGAGTTCGGTTTTGGAGGAAATTTCCTGGCAGTGCTATTTTAGTGACTTCGTCATAATTCAAAGCAGCTATAATATCAGTGTCTATGATGTATTCCATGAAATCAGAGTCAGGAGGTAGGATACTTCCATATAGTCCGATTTTTGGGATGAAATCGAGTTTTAGAGAGCTTTTGATATCTCTGACCAGGTCTTCAACTGTATAAGAATACATATAAGGCCATAAATAAATGCCGGATGCAAACTCAACCTTTATATATTCCATTTTTTATAAAATTTCCAACAAATAAAAGTGCCTATTACATAATTATATGATTTTTGTGCAATTAATAAGTCTAAAACATCCAAGTAATTCATACATAAATTAATATGAAATATGGATTTTACCAAAATTAAGAGAGAATCTCAGACGACAAGAGACGCCAACATGGCACAATTCTCAGGTGGTACAACACAAATATCAACGCTGTATGCCAGGTGGAATCTTCCCAAAGTTTTACCAGAATATGAAAAGATTTGTTATATAAAACGTGTTTTAGATAGAAAGCACAGTATTGTATGATGGTTTAAATGTGAGTAGGTATGATGAGAGCAAAAAATTGTCAAAATCTCAATATGTCATAAAAAATAGATTTGATGCGATGGAGATTTTATAAATTTGTCGTGTAAATGAAATTTTTGCCATGTAAAATAAAATTGGAAAATTAAAATAAAAGTGACAAATCAATAAAAAGTATAGAATTCTATAGATATTCATATATGTAGTGAAAAATAAAAAATTGACAATCATTAAATTTTCCATCATAATTTATAAATGAGGGAAGATATTAATGTTCAGTTTGGAAATTGCTGTACATCATGGTCGTACGATCCAACGTGGACAGTGGACGAACTAGCAAGAGACTTTAGGAGCTTGTTGCAGCTTAACTTCATTCCCAAAATCGGTCTTTATGGAAGCATCTTACCATCAGACTCAGATTTTTCGGACTGGATCATTGAATCTGATACAATTACTCCTTTACACGAAAATGGTGTCGATAAAATCCAGCTTCCTAGTAACTTTTTCGACACTCGCGATCCGCCAAAAGGAGAGTTCCGCATTTTTACTACATATAACTATGATTCATTGACAAATGGATTTATACAGCCGATTGATATTCATGCCGACTTTGAAAATGCAAGAGATCAGATTATTAATTTAATCAAACAACAATATCAAATAAGGAATCTTAATATTAATGTTTTAATCTATCTTGCTGGCGGTATTCCATATGTCAAAGGCAAAATTTCGGATTTTTATAATTCTTTTCTTAAAGCAAAGCATCTTATATTTGTTGTAGTATTTGATTCATCCAGAAACTCAAAGCTTACTCAATTGGGGTCATACATAGAGTTTCTCTTTACACCACGCCAATTAGGATTTTCTAAAAGCAATTCGTTCATTCTTTCACCTCTTTTAGCACTCAATGGTAGCAGTCTCGACTACGGATGCATGACTTTTTGTATGCTTGAAGCAATATCCAGGAATCAATTATCTAATTTAATTGGCTGGCTTGAAGACAAAATGAGATTCAGTGCTGTTTTTACATCTCTTTTCGATATCCAGCACACAAGTACGATCTACAACCACAACATTATGACAATCAGCGCCGTATTGCTATGCATTGCTCAAGAAATCAGCAGAATCAGCAACGGCAACATCAATGACCTTTGGACCATTGTATTTAACCTCCTCGGCTACATCGATGACTCGAGCTCATCATCATCTGGAAACATGACGACAAAATATGCTCCATTCCTCTCAACAGTTCCAAGTGAAGCTTATTTCAAGAACGCGCTTCCAGAGCTTGGGCACATCACATACTATGAGCACGATTTCACTCAAAATTATGGCATAAAGAACAAAGACTCCCTTCCAGGTGTCGACGTTATTCGTGCGAACCACAGCGTTTCATTCAGCATGAAAATTCGCATCTCTGACATCTTGCACATTCCAACAACAGTCGTATACCAAGGCCCTAAAGGTCCAGTCCTCTCTCGTGGTCCAGTCCGTGCAGCACAAGCAAATTCTGATAAACCAAAACTCGAATATGTTATCCTCCGTCCAGAGAAGGACGAAGAAGAAATCATCGATCTCGAAGAAGAGGCAAAGAGCATCAGAAACCAAGTTGAAATTGCTACTCCAGCAGATATTAAACAGATCAATGTTGTCTGCTGCGATACATCTGCTTCCATGTCTGGCTCTAGATTGGATATTGCCAAGAAAGCATTCCAAATATTGGCCAAACGCGCTTTTTATGTTGGACCTCAAACATTATGGGGACTTATCAAATTCGACAGAAAAGTGCAAGTAATTCAAAATATCACATCAATTACAGCTGAATTCTACGCATCAATTAACAATCTCAATGCAGGGGGAGCCACTGCTTTATATGAATCATGCCGAACAGCAATGGACATAATGCCTATAAATTATCCAAATGCCCAAAAAAGAATTGTTTTGCTCACTGATGGAGGAGATAACATGTGGAACGGAAGGGATAATGATAAAGTTAAGCTCATAAATGATCTTATCGCGAATAACATTCATGTTGATCTTATCGAAATATCTAGTGAATGTGAAGTTGGTCCTAGAAATCTTGCTGTGATGACTGGAGGAGATTATTTCAAGGCAATCGACGATGACAGATATCTCAAAAGGCTGTTCGAATCAGATGGTTTCTTTAACCTGGAGTTAAGACAATTCACTAAAACTCAAAATGCTAAAAGCATTAATGATCTTTGGACACAGCGCTCCCCGATTAGTGCACCTATACTGAAGGACTTTGAAGCAATGTTAAGCGTCAACACAATGGAAACTGTTAAGGCTGCAATCAAGAGATTGAATGATCTCGATCAAATATCAGCAATCCAAAATAAAGTCAGGCAGCAACTTAAGGATATTGCATCACAGTTGCCTGCAGCACCTTTCATGAAAGTTCTGGTGAAGAAGGATGACTGTACCAAATGGTCAGTCTGGCTTAGAGGCAAGCGCAACTCACAATTCAATGGTAAATGGTTCAAACTTATTGTTATGATTCCAAATTCATACCCTGTTTGCCCGCCTGAAATCAGATTCATCCAGCCTCCTTCTCATCCTCAGATCACACCGGATGGAAGTATTGGCATGGATGCACTTCGCAGTCGCTTCAATTCTAATATGTCCATCTATTTCCTCTTGCACTCGATTCGCACATTATTGGCAAAGCCAACATACACGAACATTTTCAATGTTGATTTCGAGGGCACTACAAGACCTCCAAGCTGCAATTTCAGCGCTCCATTACCTGCAGATTCATACTTTAACGATTCGAATATCAGCGTGAAGATCGACTGCAACATGACAGTTCCAGCCAAATACTGTGACCCATTAAACTTCAGCGTCATGAAGAAGCCAGTCAAAGTGTCAAATGGTTTATATTACGATCGCGACTCCCTCGAAAAAGCCTTCGCAAAATTACAATCAATCGTTGATCCACGAGATGGCAAAACACTCAACAAGAATCAGAACAGCAACCTTCAGATCGATAATCAATTCCTTAACAAGATCCAGAACTACATGAGAAAGCACAACGTTCATTAATATTTTCCGCTCAAGTAAACCCATTTAATTTTATTATAATTTTGATCATTTTTTCAGGCACAAATTTATGCTGTAAATGACATTTTTATGGTAAAAAATATAGTTCATAATTATCAATGAGTTATATTATCCATAAATGGAATACTGCGAAATCTTGGGCGAAAAATAGTTGTTCCAAAATATAAGGATCTCAAAATTAAGTGTTATGACTTAGTATTCAATTTGACATTATATCAATTTCTTTGTGGATGTATTTAATTATAATTATAAAGGATTTGCATAACTATTTTGTAGAGATCGATTTATATGTCATAATTATCTGACAATCCCTAAAATTTAAAATAGTTTGTTTAAAAGAAGTGAGACATTTGTCAAAAATTCACAGGTTAATTTTCGAATATATACTAGTTTAGATGATCAAAATTGAGCTAACCTAGTAGATAAACATAATAGTATAATAAACACCCTAGTAATATAAGAGAAACTAAATCTTATTTATTCTATTTTCTTGATGAATATTTCGAAATTATGTGAATTGACAACAAAATATCAAATAAGGTTAATAAAATAAGGTTACTATGTATTATTAAAATAACCTTATTTGAATAATGGAGATTAATCGGCCTTTTCCTGATTTATCTACGGCTGAATATGCCAAGATATATCAAAAGGTCATTGGTCTCGACTCTTATCACGAACAGTACGACGATTTAATCTCTCAACTTGATTCAATCGACACAGATACAATTTTATATTTACATCATTACAGATATAGACTGCCTTGGATGATAGTTAAGCACACTAGGAACTTTCAAGTCGAAAAATTATACTCTGCGTTTCGTCCAGAGACAGATCAATTAAAACGCGTTGATCATTCCGAAATTCACGAATTTTTCCACTCTCTTGTCAACGATAGGCTTAATATTCTTACAAAACTAGCACATAACGAACAAATTTTATCAAAATCCGAACCAGTTTTATTTAATAATTGCGAAGTTGCAATAGATTCTTTCGTTTCATCATTAGTTGTACCAAGTTTATTCGGAAATTTCATTGGTCAGCAAAATGTTGACGATTTCATTGAATCTGTGGGTAGAGCATTTGATTCATTCGATGAACAGCCTTTTGACTTCTTTTTAAACTTCGAATCTTCATTTTTATGTCGTGTACTTCGCGAATTCTTCTTCTCTCCCTTCTTTAGAGAATATATTGGCCATCAATTTTCTGGATTTCAGAGTTTCTTTACTTTCAAGAAGACAGGATCAGAGGGTTTTTCATGCCCAAGGTTCCAAAGCTTTATCAGCCTTTTCTTTCAAGAATTCATGACTCCTTTAAAAACTGCCCCATCTTTCTTCAGAAAACTGTTTCGCCGAATAACAGCAAAGCTTACACCCAGTCATGTTATTATTACAGTGATTTTACACAGCCTCATCGTCCCAATGATCGGTTTTCCAACAATTTTTTCAGTTTTACCAAATTATCAACAATTTCAGCCAGAAAACTCGCAAACAGTCAGATTCTTGCGCTACTATATAGGAATTGTCTGTGGCCTGCCTCTTCCAGACGATTTCCAAGATTTTCCGCCGATTGAAACTTTCGACAGATTTGACAGCAATATTGTCAGCAAACTCATCGAATCATTGCTAGAACCAGAGCCGGAAGTCTTGTGGGACATCCCCAACTTCCAACCAAACACAATATCAGCGGCAGCGCTGAAAAGAACTGCGAAAATTTTCGGCGTTAGTCTCCCTTCACTTGATAACTTCAACGACATGCAAATCCTTCTATTCTCGCCGCGTAAGACGCTCAGGGCTCTCAAGCTCGAAGGCAACAAGAAATATCAGCTTCTCGCGCACGCGATTTTGAAAACACACCCCCATCATATCAGACAAGTAGCACCTTCGATTCGCGCTGAGATTTCTATGACAAAGAACGAAGATATTGCAGACTTCACGTCAGCTGTCGAGAAAGAAACAGAAACAATCTTGGAATCAACTGTAGACTTGCAATTCAAAGTTGACCAGATGTCAAGAATTTTGAATGCATGCATGTCAGAATTTGCCAGCACTGAAGCAAACATGTGCGTTTTATTTGTTAGATCTATAGTCGAAGAGAACTCGTTTAAGAGCGAATATAAGAAGAAGAAACAGCAAATGTTGGCAAATGACAAAGTTTTCTGCACTTTTTTAGTTTCAATGATAGAAAATTTCGTCGCTAAAAATCCACATGCTTCGCCGATGATTTCACACATAACGAAATTCTTGCTCGCATTCTTGATGCAAAGCTTTTCATTGCAGGCGTTCGCGGACGCACATCCTGAAATGAAATCTCTCGACGAAAAGTTTATGCTGAGAAAACAGTCAATGCTTGAGCAATTTCAGATGAACGGTTATGACGAAAAAGTTGCTTTTCTTCTAAAAAGCGACAGGATTTTAGTACCTGCTTTAAACGCTGTTTTGAGCTCGCACTTATATGAGAATCCAGTTGAATCATCGAAACAAATAGTTTTGGCTGTTAGTACTGTCGAAGATTTGTTTTCATTCCAATTCAATGAACCACCAGAAGGTAACCAACTGATGCCACTACTAGCAAACCTGTTCATGACGTCTCCTGCACCTAATCCACTGACATTTAGCAAATGGCTTGCTCATTTCGTACAGCCAGTTGTTAAAACGAAGCCGGACTGGTTCAAACAAGATGATTTGCATGCACTTGAGCACTTCTTCCAGTTCAACGCATGGATGGAGGACATGCTTAATGAGGAAAATTGATATTATATTACTAACCTGTTATTTTGTTTATTTTAATAAAGATATAAAATTAAAGAAAAATTTTGGTGAATATAAAGCTTTGATAAATGCTTCAATAAAAAGACATCATGAAATTTTCAAATTTTTTTCTCGTAGATCCTGGAATAGATATCAATTCATAAAAACTAATTTAAACGATGTCTTATTGATTCTATGCAAGAATAAAATTGTGATTCCATTTAATTTGTATTTAATAAGCAGATTATTAGGATTTTTATTATTATGTATTGATTTGGAGATGAATAAATTTATTTAAGAATCATTTTTATGTTTGTTTGGATATGACCAATTTCAAAGAAAATGTTAGCGTTGATGGTGATACGTCATTCTTAAATGAAACAATAAATCCATTGTATTCCAAGACTTCAAAACCTTCTATCGACTTAAATCAATTAATCGAATTATATAAATCCAATCAAACAGCAAAATTACTGTATAATCTTACAAAATTACATAATTTATTACAAAATAACACGCAAAAACTATATTCAGACGATGAAATTCTAAAATTATTTTCGATATTTACACAAAACATTCACAAAGTTACTATTAGCGTGCTTCATAAGTCAATACTAGTGTTCATTAGCTTGTTGCCGCAGATTTCAAAAGAATCTTTCGAAATATTATCTGAGTCGAGTTTTATTTCAGAAATTTCATCATTCTACGAGCATGCAAAAGAACCATTCTTCAAATTATCACTTATACTCATATCAATATTCCTCGAAAATGGAATTGGAATTGATACTTTTATGATTTCATTTAATCTTGGTAATTTAATTGTTATTGCTGAAACAGACCAATCAGGTTTAGAGGTTTATACGCTTTTTAAAGCTTTAACAATTTATCTTCCTAATGAATTTATTTCTAATTCCTTCAAAAAATGCTTAATTGCCTACGATTTACATAAAATGTCACCGTATATACTTACATTGATCGAAAATTTCGCCAAATGTGAGAATTTCATGGATGATGAAGTATTTGGAATTTTGATGTTTTATTTTGAGAAAGATGTCTCTGATTTGATGATGGCATCATTGCAGGTTCTTTTCTACCTCGTTGATATCAATTTCGATGCATTCAGACCTTTATTTGATACTTTTAAAAACAAAATTAAAGATAGAAGAGTTGCTGATGATAAATTAGCTGTTTGTTATCAGATACTAACAAAACTAATTACAGGAATCGGTTATGGCATAGATGTTTATGCTCTTGTTGAAATTTTAAATGAAATATCAAATCAAATTCTAAAAAACTCAACTATTTTATCAAAAGCACTGCTGTTTTGTGCTAAATCCATCTTTGAAATTGCTCCTGCTGTTACAATTGAAGATTTTATTAATCATAATAGTTATATTCCTATATTTCCAAACATTGAAAGCCAAGATACTGAATTATTAGAAGTATTATTACAAATTATGTTAAAACTCATAAATGTATCAAAGATGATCACAAACAAAGCAGTTTTTGAAGAAATTAATGGAAATTATATTGATAACTTAGAAGAACTGTTGGATTCTGATGATGAATCAATATCTAGTTTAGCAGCAAATATATTAGAATACTTCAAACCAGATGAATCCTGAATATTTAATCATTCTTAAAAATTATTTTGTTCTTTTGTTGTAAATCATTGATATTGATTCATATTTATACCCAAAAACATTTTTAAAACAAATTCTTGTGAATTTTAAAGAATATTTTCGGAAAAATTAAAAATATCAATAAAAAATATTAATTTAACAAGAAAAATCTATAAACATATATTTACAGCCAATTCAAGTATTGTTTTCTCTTCTCATTCGTTTCATCAGACATCGTGATTTGGATTGGAATAGAAGGAACTTCGTCATCAAGGAATCCAGAAAGCAGTGAAAGTGATGTTTGAATTTCTGTCTTTGCTTTCTTATTCTTTGAATCTTTAGATTTGCGAATTTGTTTCTTATCGCGCCACAACGTTTTCTGTATTGGAAATGGAATCTCTGCGTCGAGTGGCAGCCTTAAATCAGCTTTCTCCTTGACAACTTCGTCGCGTCTTGGTTTATCTTCATTTGGCCCAGCAATTCTTGCAGTAAAAAGGCCAACACGGAATTCATCCTTAACCTTGTAGAATTTTGCGATGCAATTTGGCCTGAGCGATCGTTTTATTTTTGATGCGATTTTTGCACTTTCACCTGTAAGACTGACAACAACATCTGTATCATGGATATTAATGATATTCGGAGGTATTCCAGAATCAGCGTCAACTTCGTCTGTATGCATTACAAATCCTGGAAGATCGCAAATAAATTCATTATCTGAGAGAGAAACTGGTGATTTAACGCAATCATCTATCTTATCTATGTATATTTTAACCGGTTCTTTCGCTTTATCGAATGTAGTTACAGCAGCGGAGTCAACAAATTCTGCGATTGATTCGCTGCACGTAAATGGCTTAAAACTGTAACTGATTTGTTTTTGTTCTCCATAAAGCATACCTACTAAAGCTTTATCGATTGAATTATTGATACATTCTGCGTCGACTTGGAATAAAGATGTAAAAATATCGACAAACACATTCCAAAACTCTGCTGATCCCGAAATAAACAAGTCAGCATACTTATTAACGTATTTAGCGATCATTTCTTGATAATTTAATTCTGCGTGATTTAAATCTTCAACTAATTGATGTCTAAAGTTTCCATCTGGTATTGCTGATATCAATTCGAAAGTATCACAGTCTAACGATGTCATTATCTGTTTGTTTTCTTTGATTTTTGGAAAAGGTAGATTGTATTGATTGCCTCCACACTTCTTACATTTGAAATTTTCCGGGTTCCTACCAAATCCCAGCCCCTCGCAAGCCTTATGGACCCACATACCACAGCTGGTGCATTGTATTAAAGGAACTGAGTAGTTAAGATTGTCATTGCAGCTGCAATCTATTCTCTTTCTTAAGCAGAATGGGCATATGAACGGGTGCTCATCATCTTCGCGCGCAATATTCACGCAAGTCAAGTGCATAAAATTCTTACACATTCTGCATTGAATCAACGTTCCTTCGTTGGCGGCTGATTTGCATGTGCACGTCATGCTGTGTAGCTCAGAGTTCTTATCCATAAACTGAACAGCTGTTGGTCGTTCGACGAAATTTTTATTTGGAAATGGTAATCGAGGAATTTCCTTTAGAGGTTTGTCATTGATCTTCACATCCACCATGACGAACTGTGGTACAGGCATAGCCTTCGCTTTTCTGTCCTTTGTCTTATTTTTCGTTGCAGAATCATTTGAATAGTTTACATCTTTCTTCGTTTTTGGCGAAACGACTTGTTGTTGTTGGTACTGGTAGTAGTAGGCGCCGTTCTGTAAATAATTGTATGAAGAATATTGAAAGGCCCATCCCGAATTTTGTGAGGACTGTTGGTATTGGTATGGATTTGAGTAGATTTGCTGCTGCATAGATTGCTGATTTACCATCTGCTGGTATGTGTACTGTGGCACATATGACTCTGCCCAGTTACGCATGTATTGGTTCATATTGATTTCTTGAGAATTGTTTTTGGCATTAATCGAAGGTACGTATGGCGTAAGTTTCGGTTGGTAAGTTGTTGTAGCTGAAATGCTTTGGGTAAATTTTATCGTGGTTGGGGTTTCGGGTTGTGATGTTGTGCTGGGAGAGGAATCCAGACTCGAAGACGAGCCCGCTGAACTAAACTGCTTAGCAGCAGACAAGTCTGAAGTCTTGATTTGTATGACTTTCGGTGGAATTCTATTTGTTCTAACGATTGGTGTCAAAGCCTTCTCGCCCGGATGTATCACGACAACCTTGCGGACAGCTGGAGACGCTTTGGGGGCTGTTGAATCCCCATTCAGCAAGTTTATATTACCATGAACTAACATTTTTAAATTAAATAAAAATGAATGTAATAAAAAAAATATACTCATTCAAAATTTTGAATGTTCTCACAAAATTTATTACAATCAAAAACAATCTTTTTCTTTCACTTTCTTTCTCTTTATCTCTTTTTGTAGAAATTTTTTTTCTTACGTGCAAAATCTCTTCAATTCTAGCCTATTTTACTACTATTTTTTGAACATATATCTAATATATATATAAATTTCTTCGTTTGATGACTTTTTTTGTCTGATTTTTATTTCCAAAATTTCTAAAATGGCCTTTTTGGGATGATCTACATTGCTTGTTTGCAGAAGGGGAAGTATATAAAGCAATATCTCATTCATCTATCAATCTTTTACAAATCTATAATCAAAAATGATAAAATTCATAAACCAAAAATGAGTTTTACAGGTATATATTTTGTGTATATATTATCATCTTTTTATAAATATATATTTATATAATAGCTAATGTTTATCTGTAAAGTTAAAGACTTAATATTGATATATAATAATTAACAATAATTACATGATTTTGGCAAAGTAATATTCAAATAATTTGCCAATAAGATGTAGTAGTAGTTCAATTTTCGTGTAAATCGATACATGTCGAAATATGTTGATTTATTGACTTATCTTGACAGATTCAATGGACATCAATATAATGATTTGTTAGATAATGACATATTCGTTATCATGGTATTGGTTGTAATCAATAACTCTTCAGGTTTAGATTTATCGAAAATTGGTTGGGTATTAAATATCGTATATCAGACTGGAAATAGTCATGTATTTGTAAAATAATGAGGATGCGTGAATTAAGTCTATGGTATTCTTGTGATACAATAAAAAAATATCGGAGGATTATTATATTAGTGTTATTCGGTTCGGATATAGGCTGTATTGGACTTCAGCATCTGCTAGTCGAAAGTTCTCTTATCTACTGATAATGATCGTATCGTATGTGAAGCATCAAAGCATCTAGCGACAATCGACCTGCTATTGTGCTATATTGCATGCAGTTGCAACGGTAGAATGCAATTTCAAAGCTGTCATTTTTTTGTATCGGATATTAAAATTTTCTTGAGCGCGTAGACCTAAAATTATTGTACTAAAATGAATATTATGATCATTAAGATTGAATGAGTGTTAATTGGTTGGTTTTTGTTGAAATTAAATTATTCGAATATTATTTCGTTGGTAAATTCGATGGATTACTTAAATAAATGATGGGAAACTCTAATAATGAAAATAGATGAGGGTCATGGATTAAATTTACGCTTGATAAAAATCCTCTTTAATTCTATATCTACGAAATAATCATTGTAGATTTCGACGATAAGATAAGGATTAAAGAACGGAATGACAATGCCTGATGCAGAAAACTGGAAACATCTTAGATAAAATACTCGTCATTAGTGATAATTATAAAAGGGTCAGCCAAAATTAACGAGGGCGGACGATAAAAACACCCAAATTTTTAATGTCTATTTCAAGTGACGAAGTTACGTTTTTAATCCTTAGATACTTCAAGGAATGCGGCTTTGAGCACTCGCACTACACATATGTCAATGAATCTTCAATAGATTCATCACAGATTACTGGATATCAAGTACCGCCCGGAGCATTGATTACTTTGCTCCAAAAAGGGCTTCTTTATATCCAGCTGGAGCGTGCAATCGCTGCTGGCCAAAAGACAGTTGATGTTAGCTATGGTTCGCAAATTACATTATTAAACGCTGCTCTTCGCGAAGGAAATATCCCATTACCGAAGGACCAGAAGAACATGGCAGAAGAACCATCGATGCCTCTCGATCAAACAAACTCGATTACACTTTCAGAACATACAGCAAACGTTGTTTGCTGCCAATGGACGAAAGATGGCAACCTTCTCGCTACTGGCAGTACGGACAACAGCGCTATCATCTGGAATTTCCAGTCACCAGATACAATCTCTCAGTGCTGCCTTCAACACGGCGATGCTTCATCAAACGAAGGAGATCACCAGGTATCCAGCTTGGATTGGTCTCCAGACTCAGCACTCATCGCTACAGGCTCATCAGACGGCATCGTAAGAGTTTTCAATAATCAGGGCGAATTAATTTACGAAAAGCCAACAGAAGAGACTCCATCAATCCGTGTTGTTAAATTCAATACAAACGGCCAATATTTACTCGTTGGTTCTTCTTCTACAAAGATTTTAATTCTTGCATCAGAATCTGGCGAAACTGTCAAAGAATTCCCAGCCCAAAGTGGCATACGTGATGCAGCATGGCGCACTGAGTCCTCATTTGCTGTCTGCTGCGAAAACGGCGCTGTTGGAATTTTCGATTCTCTCGAAGCACAGCCATTATGGCTCACAGGACACACAAACGCTACATACTGTGTTGTATGGGAGCCAAACGGCGAACTTCTCGCCTCCTGCTCGGATGATAACACTGTTCGTGTTTGGCATCGCGACGCAGACTGTACAGTTCTCTCTGGACACACATCTCCTGTCTACACGCTCAGGTGGGGCAAGAATGGTATCATTGCTTCAGCATCATTCGATAGTACAGTCAGATTATGGGATGCACACTCAGGAAACTCGCTTCTTGTCCTCCAGGGCCACCAGAAGCCTATATATGCTATCTCGTTCTCGCCAGATGAGAAAATCATCGTGTCTGGAAGTAGCGATCAGACATGCAAGTTCTGGGATGTACAGACAGGCAAGCTGATTGCTTCTTACATGCTCAACCAGACCGTCTTCGATTTGCAGTACTCCACAGACGGCAAATACGTGGCCGTCTGCTGCGAAGGCGGAAATGTGATTATTATTAAGACTGATGCTCTCCCACAGAGTGAATAAGTCATGTTTTATGTCAGATAATAAATCATTTATATATTTATAAAATCATTTTTCATCTTATGTTTAAAAATCAAATTTTGACGTGTAAACTTGTTTTTGTTATATAAATAGTCAAAACTGCCACGTAAACTGAATTTTTGTTATGTAAACATAGTAAACTAGCAAAATTGCCATGTAAAATATTTTTTGTTTTGTATAAATTGTAAATTGGCAAAAAGTCAAAAATAATTTTTGACATGTAAAATATTATTTACTTTGTAAAGTACTAAAAAATCAAAAATAATGATATTATCTTTTTTCACGAGAATTTCAACTTGTATTGAACTAAATCAGTCAACATACAAAATTGTCTTCAATAAAACAAGAAATACACCTGTGTTTGTTGAAATATGGAGTCCATGGTGCGCACATTGCATGAAATTTGAATCTGATTGGGAATATATCAAAAGTGTTAAAGAATTCGATGGAAAAGTTGTAATTGCAGATCTTAACTGTTACAAAGAGAAACAAATTTGCAAATTTTTCCCAGGAGATGAAACACCTAGATTTTATTGGATTGAAGATTCTGACTCAGATCCAGTTAGATATGCATCATATACAGATGTAGACGAAATCTTAAGTTTTATTAGGAAAAACTTATATTCAAGGCTAGTCACAATAAATCCAAATCCACATTTATCATTATCGACTGAAATCGAGAGAATAAAGAAGGATAATCCTCGTGATCAAATATTCTTATTCAATATTACATATTCAGACGAAGAATATATTAATTTAGCGAGAACTGTTGTTAGAGAAACAAAACACTTGTCAGTACATTTCATTCTTGTCAATGATACAAATGCACATCCCCCAATGCTATATATTGAAAATAAAGGAGTTGCATTTAATTTCAAAGGAAAATTCGTTAAAGAAGAATTAATTGAGTTTATCCGTGAGAGATCAATCCCACCAATGGCCATCTTCAATATGCAACTTAAATATTACGTAGATGTCAACAAGATCGATTACGCGGCTTTCATTTTCCCTTCGATGCAGCTCGGCAATGTTTTACCTTTTGCAGAAATTACATTCAAAGAGTATCCCACTGTTCAGACACACTGCGATATAGCGCCAAAGCTTTGCAACTATATATATGAATATCCACGTGAAAATCCAATGTTAGCCGTCATCAGCAAGAAGAAGAATGTTTTCTATTTATTAGATGGACCATTTACAACTGATAAAGTCGAGCAATTCATGGAAGGGATCAGAACAGGAGCAAATAGAGGATATGGTCCTGGACTAGGTATATATGGCTCTGTGTTTACATACTATTATAAAGCTAGAGAAGAAGGAGGACCATTTTTCATTGTCATTCACTTCCCAATCCTTGTCTTCATATTCTTCGTTGGCTCAGTCATTTACGCTATCATTGACACAATTATTTATAAAAGAGCTGTTAAAAAAGCACAATTAAAGCGTGTGAAGAGGAATAAAGAAGAATAAATGTATTTGTTTATAAAAACTAATTTTTGAAATATTTTGTAAAAATAATATGACATGTAAAATGATATTTTGACATGTAAAATATGTTTGTTTTATTTTCTCATTGATATTTTCATTAAATATTTATATAATAGTTGCATATGAAGTTAAATAATCTGTATACTAAATTTGGTGGAATAATAATCATGAATTTGACTTGAAAATTAGAAAAATATATAAACTGCGTTTCAAAAGTCAGGTTTGGCCAAAAATTTGATAACTCTCATAGAATAATTCAGTGAGTAGTATTGAAAAAATTGTCACTTTTCAGACCTGACTTATGAAACAACATAGGGTTTTACTAGAATAGAGTTGAGTA
>MRSU01011185.1:0-11507 GCA_008369845.1 Trichomonas gallinae
AACATAATGTTGAGCATCCTCATGACGTACTGAGCGTCATGCGAGCCACACCATGGAGTGAACTCGACGACATCCAAGAACAAAACAGTGACAGACTGAACAGAGAAAGAAATGTTCTTCTCACCTGCCTGAACTCTTGGAACAAGCATTGGCGGGAGGATTGATGCTAACATTGAGTCTGACTTCTTCTTTTCATCTGCAATAAGCTTCTCGTGCAAAACATTTTGTGTCTGGTTGCTGCCTGAAAAGATTCTTCTGCCTGAGAAGCTGTTTGTCGAGAACTCGAGATAGATTTTATCTGTTCCATTCTTCTTATAGATAAGGTTTACTGTCTGTGTGAAGACTTTGTCGAGGTTTTCGTTGCTCTGGAATCTCTCTGAAGTGAAGAACTCTCTGATTGGCTTGTTCTCGATTTCTTCCTGCTTGATTCCGAACATTGACTCGAAAGCCGCGTTGACTGTGAGGACCTTGCTCGTCTCCTCTTGGCAAACAATGATAATATCGTTCAGTTTATTGAGTACATCGCTTGAATACTTCGCAAACTTGTCCGACTGATCATCTGAATCAGTATAATTGTAGTTGCCGCTTAGCAAATCCATGACTTTTTGGTTACTTAATGTTGACATTGGTGGGCATCTTAAGAACATCTTTAGGGCGAACTTTAGGAAGTCATCTTCCTTCTTTGCTGCAAAAATAATAATTAATGAAATTAAAAATGAAGAAATAAGGACTGCAATTGTCATTGAGTTCTGCTTTTGATCTCCTGAATTGATGTTATTAACAATAATTGGGACAATTGACTCGCCAGCCTCCCAGAAGAAAGTAATATATAATTCAACCGGACCAATTTGCCATAATTGAGGTAAGTCTTCTTCTGATGCATCTGGGTAGATAGGTGGATCCTGTAACATCAATCCATAGTACTTCTTCATTAAGATTGTCGCAACATATAATTGTTGTGATGCAGAGAAGCAGTGTGTACTGTCCATTATGATTGTAGGCGGCTCTTTAATGGAGTTGCATGTCAGTGAGTTTGACGCTTTGTTGATATAATCTTGCATTTGAGAGAATGGAATTTCTTTTATGTCAACACCGCCTAATCTGATGAACTGGAAGTATGTAACCATTGTTGGTATTCTATCACCTATGTTATTCAACTCATCCTCGATGCTTACGACTGAATTCTCGAAAATTGGATCGTATTTTGCCAAAGCGATCTTAAAAATGCTCGCCATGATGCTAAACAGGTAAGCACTGGCGCCAAAAAGATAGTTAATGTGGTGGCAGTTGTAAACAACGTTGTTTGCTGATGCTTGGAAACAAGACATCGAGACATAATAAGCTGCGCATGCTAAAACCATTATGCAGAATATGCAGAAACCAATTGTAAGCTCAATTGAGGCCTTTGACGATCCATCTGAAATTGATGAGAATAATTTGATGATACTCTCTTCCTGCTTGCTCTGTTCGATATCACTATTGCTGGATGTCATCTTGTCATCACCACCTTTGACTTTAGTGAAGGAGGCGGAAATTCCTGAAATAACAGTCTTAGGAAGCGTTGTAAGGGTATAAAGAATCTCGTATCTGTTTCTCCTCAGCTTCTTGACTTGTGTAATATATATGATTGGGTAGACAATC
This sequence comes from Trichomonas gallinae, assembly GCA_008369845.1. Lineage (NCBI taxonomy): Eukaryota > Parabasalia > Trichomonadida > Trichomonadidae > Trichomonas > Trichomonas gallinae. The sequence continues at coordinate 1,642 of MRSU01011185.1, forward strand.
AAATTAAATAATATTGTCAATATAATAACAATGAGGAAATAGAGCTGGTAGTTTTCATTTAGCTCTTTCAGATACAAAATCATTGTCTCCAAGGCATCATTGAGTCCCAAAAGTGAGTTTTGCAGGTTATTTCTTGCAGTTAGTGAATCTGATCCACTTGCGTCTTCAGCACTGATTGTTGTCATATCGCAAATCTTTCCTACAGTTGTAGCAAGCATGTAGCTGATATCAGATATGGATGAGTTCGAATGAATTACATAAGTATTATTGATATAATAGTTAAATGGCGTAATATCAGTGAAAATAAGATCTCTAACATGCTCCATGTGTGTATTTCCATGCTTATATGATCTAATCGCTGCCATTGCTGAATTAGATTCGCCAACATTTTGCGCTAAGTACTGCATGATGTCTTGTGTCTTCGAATTGTCTCCGAAAGCCTTCCAAGAGAGTGATTTCATGACATCTAAGTCTGTTTCGATGGTCCTGGATGCGTTTTTAGGGTCGGTAATTTTCATCATTAACAATCTTGACGTGTAACCAGTTAGCATAGCCATAATAGATCTAGTATATGCGATTCCCTTCATGAAAGAGATCGGAATCTCCAAATCAGCGGCGAAATAAATATAAACGATAATCATTGCGACTAAAGGCACGAAAACTACGATGAAGTAGGCGAGTATTGTCGTCCAGTATATGTAGCTTATCGAAGGAACTCTGTGATTTTCAATTTGTCTTGAAATTGTTCTAATCGCTTCTATATCCAATGTATCATCTATTATGTAGTCATCTAATGTCAGATTCGATTCTGCTTCAACCAATTTGGCTGATTCCATGTCTTGGCAGACTTCTGGAATATTTGGGAAAGATTTCATTCCTAAGTCATGAATTGTGTCGTCTGCGACAGGAACTCCTCTTTGTAGCTTGTTTAGGTTCTCTGCTGCTTCTTTGGCTGCAATTGGGTCTCCTTTTATGTAATTCAAAAACATTACGTATTGCCTGTAGACATATTTGTTGTTATGGTATTGCATTAATAAATTGTTCATCTCATTCTCTGAATCCTGTACAGAAACTTGAGAAACTTTGATTGCAGCATTCATTTCTTGGATATTTCCTTGTAACGTGAGATCCCAGACATTTCTCAGCCTTCCCTTTGTCTTTGTGAAGAGTTTTGAAAGTCTGCCGATTTTACCTTTGAGTTGCTGTGTAAATTTCGTCTCTCTTGTTTTGATTATGTCGCCTGTTGAAGATAGGATGACAGACTGTAATACTTTGTGATTGGTCTTGATAGATGAGACATTCTGTGCAATGAATGCCAGCTGAATGCTTTGTTCTGGGTAAATTGCAACGAATTTTGCATAAAGTGACCAAACGTCCAAAGCTTCCTTCCACTCATTGACAGCGAGCTTGAATATCTTGAAATTGATGCAGATTGGGTGGCAATGCTCGAATCCTGCCGTTAAAACTTGTTTGAATTTTCTAATTGACTTCAAAACGTGAATGTCTTGCTGATCATCGAGCTCATCGAGCAGTCTGAGCTCTCTGGCGACTCGCCTCTTGAAATAAACGATAACTAAAACAAATACGATAACTGAAACTCCAAGGACAACTATGAAGAAATAAGGTCCCCAGGCCTGGTTTCCGAACACAGTGTAGAGATTTGCACCACATAATAGAATTCCTAGGATGCTTCCGCCTAAAGCTAAAATCTGATCTCTTTCTTTAACGAAAGTTGCACATCCGAATACGGTAGTTGTGCAATAAACGTATAGAACAATGGAAAGGATCATCATTGCTGCTGAAGGAATTGAGCCAAAGTTAGTTGTCAGAGCAGATGCAAATGTAACAACTGTTGTTGTGATTAGAAGTTTGTTTTGTGGTCCACCTTCTATCGACTGGAATGAGCATTGTCTGAACACTAAAGCAACTGAATATGCCTTGATAATTATCCACATCCAAGGAAGAACTGCAATAAATGTTGTAACAATCGCAATGTTGTTTGTCATTGTAGGTTCAACATCCTTGGAGATGTATCCTGAGAGCATCTGGCCGGTATATTGAGCAGATAACGGAATCATTAAAAATGGACATATAGCAATGAAGATAGAGAGGATGTTCTTAGACATGTTTGACACTTTAGATGACTTCTTGTAGGAAAGTGCAGTAGAAACCAAGTAAATAGCAAACGCAATCAAAATCGAGTTGACAACGTAGCAAATAATGTATCCATTTCCTCTCCTGTATTCCAAGGGGATGAGGTGGAAGAATACTGTTATGATACTCATCACCTTGAATGTGAAAGTTCCAGGCGTGAAGGAGTTCAAGTTTGCAGCCATGAAACTCCCGCCGATTAACTGGAAGAACCTGAAGTATGTCACAAGGGTATAAACGAAGGTCATCTTGGGCGCATATATATCGAAGTAGTTAAAGAGGCTGATCAAAGCTTCGATGATTCGATCTGTAATGGGAATGTCGATGAGGCCGTCAAAGCGACTCAGCGATGAGGTGACGACATCTGTGGATGTCATAGCGCTTGTTGTCGTCTGTTCCTCCATCTTGGGCTAAAAATGAAGTGTGTTCTTATCAAAATCGATTTTTGAATGAACCAGAATTTGAATATAAACTAAAAACAGTCATTAGACTATTTTAAGTCGGATTACAATAACAAAAAAGTTTAATTATTAATGAAAGAATAAAATTGATAAGCTTCACAATTCCGCGATATTAATTTTTGTGAAGAAACCTAGTTAAATCACGATAGAACATGGTATATATTATTTATATTATAGAAATGTTCGATTTTGCAATTTCAATGTGCTCTCAAAAGATAAAATAGCTTTTTATTCCGTTTATTGGACTAGTAACTAGATATGTCAGCCATTTAAAATGATAAAGGTTGATAACTAGCATGTTTTAGTTTTCAATCATATTGTAAAATCTAACAAATTTTTTGGTTCATATTTGGATTATTTATAGACTTTCTATTACCTCATATTTTTGATGAATTTACTTCAATTTCGAAATTGAATGCAGTTTATTCATTCAATCTTCTTTTCAATTTATTATTTTAACGAGCAAATGAAAAACACTCTATTTATCATATAACACACAGCAGACTAAAAACCAGATTAATTTAATTTTTGAAAGCAAATTGTGATCAATTTTTTGCATATATGCTGGGTTAAAGATAACAATCGATTGTAACCGATTATTCTTTTCCTTTTTCAAACTTTTGATGCACATTGAATTATTGAATTATTTTGAGAATGTCACAAAATAAAATTGTTCTATGTTTAGGATATATTATAATATCTCAAATTCCCAAGATTTACTTACAGTTATTTGACGCAAAATATTTCAAACTATCGCATTGGAACAATATTGACTTCTCAATATACAAATAAAGTTATGAATCATTCAAAAAAATTCAATTCTATTTTTTGAATATAGTGGTTTTACGAAAGTTTAATTCAAAAAAGCTAATAAAAATACCATGTCCTTGTTTCATGAATATTTTTTATAATCGCAAATTGTCATTTAACCCAACCTCAATATCTGATTTTTTTACAAACGGATTTATTGATTTAACCAATGATAATACTCAGGTATCTCAGTAATATTTCTTAAGAGAAATCTTGTTATTCAATTTTTGTTTTCAAATTCAGTTCAGAGAACATATGTTTTTAGAGTTTTGCATACAAAACTGATGCAATATTTCCCAATCCTATAATTGCACATGATAATTCTACGAAAAAGACAAATAATCGTAAATTCAACAATGTGCATAATTGTTCTCAAAAACAAAGTGGAAATCCTTATAATTTGCCATCATTATACATGCATTACACTGCCAATGAGAAACGTTACACATTTTTTAAACTCATTTTGGACGAATGTAATAAATCCGAATATATAATCTTACATTAATTGCTACTGTGGATTGAATTCAGCATTATTACACACAATAAAGGATATTTTCCTAATGATATAGAGTAATCTACCTTTAATTTCGAATCAAATTCAATCGATTGCTATTTGAAGCATGGACAACTCATCGCTGCATGCAAAATTACTTTAAAAAGCATATTACATTTATAATATTGCTCAAATTTTACGAGATTTTTTTTCCCAAAAAAATATCATCAAAGAGAGCATTTAAACCGCATAAAACTCAGGAGAACTATTTATTGGATTAAATGAATTCCATAGTTTGAATATCTTCAGTTTATTGTTTTGCTCAATTTTTGAATATCATGAATTTGAGCAGATATTTAAGGTTGTAGCTTAAGATAGTTGAAAATAATAATTTTATGATACTAAAAATGTATTTTAAAGCACAAATTAAATTTGATTTCTTCAAAAATCATTTTGAATGTTGTTTGTTATATAAATTGTAATTATACAAGGAGTATATTCCAAATAATAAACAATGATGGTTTATTGTTGTATATTCGATTCTTTCGGTATTTTCTGATTTTGTTTGAGGTTTAAAACCAATTTACTTCTTCATGTGCTCGAAATAAATGAAATTTCCATGGACATTAAAGCAGACGCAAAACTTTTTGATTCAAGAAGATGAGATTTAAAACAACAAATGATTTTTCTAAGTAAATTTTTCTTAGAATGGCTTAATTATATATAATACTAGTTTTATCTTCTATTTCAAAGATTTCAATTTCGAATTCATATATGGTACACTTATACATAAGTAATAGCCCTTGATTGCCAAAATTGCAAAAAAATCGTTATTTATAACATATCTTACATCATTTCTCCCATTCATTTTATAGAATCAATGGAAAACATGCGATGCTCTTATCGCCGCGTACCAATATCGGTTTCTATGCGAAATTTGTCTGACTTGGTCAAACAACTATAAAAAAAGCATCACAAACATGCACACACATCATATGTAATTAAAAAAATAATCATTAACAGTTCACAAAGTTTTGAATAAACTCATCTCACAAACTTTTCGTGGAAAATATTCTATTGAAGATGTTTTCCCAGATCAGAACTTCAAGGAAGTATCCCTTGATCAGTACAAGGGCAAGTGGGTCGTTCTCTTCTCATATCCACTAGACTTCACTTTCGTCTGCCCAACAGAGATCATCGAGTTCAGGAAGATCGGAGCTGAAGTCCTCGGCATGTCCGTTGACTCTGTCTACTCTCACCTCGCTTGGATCAACACACCACGCAAGGAAGGTGGCCTCGGCACCATCAAAGATTATATATAAACAATTCTTGTATATTTTGAGAATTTCAACTTTGATTTGTGTTGCTTATTACACAGATCTTGGACTTGGGATGGAGAATGGTTAGATCCACCAAATCAGATTGTTAGGGGCAATAACATACTTGAAATAAAAGATTCACATCCTCCAATTCATACAGAATACATAAAAACTCAAGTTCCCAAGGCATAAGCAATTGCTCATATATCAACGGGAAAAATCGTCGTAGTTTGCTCGATTATACTCGCAATTGTTAATATTATTCGTTCATACAAAAGATTACCAATAAGTAGTGCGTCTCTCGATAATGTATAGGAAGCAGAATTCTCATCATCCGATTTGGAACAGGCACAAGAAGATTTTAATATGAATGCAGATGAATCTGCTTTTCTCATCGATTAATCTATGAAAATCATTACGATAGAAGCTTATGAGTATTACTAACCAATAATATTGATTTGCTTACATCATGATTTTGAAATTTGTTAGGTATCTAAAAATATTGTTTGTATTCATGTATTAATCATATCCTAGTTTTATATGTGGTCGATTTTGACGGGTAAATAAATTTTTCAATGAAAATTTATGTGGCATTCAAAATTTTTGATTTATATATACAGCATTAACAATATTTTATTATATTATCAAAGTTTTCTTCTCTTACTATCAAAAGCATTAAATTTCCCTAATTTAACCGAATATAGCATTTACATACTATAATACATCTAAATATCAAATAAAAACAAGTTTTCGATTTTGAAATGTAAATTTTTTCATTTGAATTCCGATAATGAACATTATGCTGTACTATATCTTATCATGATTTAACCCATAATTGGTGTTCAAATAATTCAATAGTTTAACTTTACAAAATAAAATTTTTATTATAAATATTCATATTATGATTAGAGGATTGTTTCTAAAAATATTCAGATTTTTTCCATGACACGATTTTTGAAATACTGGGGTGATAGATATTATAAATTCCTTATTATTAGACTTTTTTTATTTTTCAATACCAACAAAACTATGAAGCTCTCAATCAAAAATTTATGAGTGATTTGTTCATATCATTCTTATAATATAGACAACTAAATTATACAGAAGAAAACAATTGATTATCGTTTCCCAGTTTTTCTTTACTGTGTGATCCCCGACTTCTCAATTTTTGACTATTCATTTATTATTTTCGGTTCATGCCCCGCTTTTTATCTATGAAGATGAAATCAATGATCATGAGAGATAAATCTCAATTAAACAGAGCACGTGCTAACCAGAACGCACAACCACCAAAGGAAGAACCAAAACCAATTCAAAAATCAAATTCGTCTGACTTCTCCTATCAGAAGCTTGAGCAATAACTCTGTTATAATAGGCATATTCGACCATTATTGATAAATTGTATGAAATAAAATTTTTATTCGGACTATCTTCAAAAAATTACTTTTTTTTATCAGTTTGCCAATATTTATATCATACCAGCGAAAAGCAAATTAGAAAAACATTATCTTATTACATCACACACTATTTCTCCCAAAGCATTCCCAATTTATCATGAGTAATTCTGGAGAATTTTCAAATTTTGAATTCGATCAAGTAACAAACAAATTATTCTACAGAAAGATTTATTTGACAAATGGACAGTTAAATTACCAATTCATGACTTCCATGTCGCATATAAATTTCCAAAATTTTTTGGTATCATTTATTGACTATATTAGAATCATGATAGCTCCTCTCAATAGTTTATATGACATGATACAATTTCACTCTTCCTCCGTAATATTACTATTACCTTGCTATGATTTTTCTAAAAATAACAACACATCAACTTTATATTGCAAAATTTTATTTACATGACAAAAAAATTTCAAAATTTTATATATTTCTTTATCAATGTGTTTCATTATAAAATCTGCGTCATTTCTGCCATATAAGAAGAACGAATCATCATATACTCTCTCCATAATATCAACAATTAACAATAAAACTAGTATTTACATGACAAAAATACAAACAAATAGTAGAAAATCTAATTAATCTTCTATATTAGATGCTACAGAAGATGATAAGGTGAATGAGTCAAATGACAGATCTTCGACATCATCGGCATAAAGACCTTGATTTTCGTTCATCATTGCTTTGATAGCGTGAAATTGTCTGATGAAGTTAACAACAGAAAAGATGACAATTATGATAACCAAAACTGTTCCTGTTGTTATATTTAATGTTTTGACCATTTTAGGGACATCAGTCTTAACATAATCCGTTTGCAAAGGTGGATATGTTTCTTTTATAGCAACAATTACAGGATTTGGATCATATGGTAGTCCATCATATTCATCTTCATATGGAGTAGCAGTTGGTCTCACTGTCCACCTTGGTGTTGGAATATAAACAGATGGGCCTTCACTTGTTGCTTCTGGTGTCGCCATTGGAGTTGTCTCTAATGGCGTACTATTGGGAGTTGAAGAAGGAGTAGATGATGGTGTAAATGGTGGTGTTGAAGAAGGAGTGGAAGAAGGTGTAGATGACGGTGTTGATGAAGGGGTAGAAGAAGGCGTAGATGATGAAGTTGACGAAGGAGTGGAAGAAGGTGTAGATGACGGTGTTGATGAAGGGGTAGAAGAAGGTGTAGATGATGAAGTTGACGAAGGAGTGGAAGAAGGCGTAGATGACGGTGTTGATGAAGGGGTAGAAGCAGGTGTTGAAGAAGGAGTAATAGAAGGTGTGATTGATGGAGTACATTCTGGCGTTCTTTTTGGAATTTGATAAAATTCATCAACTTTACTAGCATCATCTGTACCTGATTTTCCTTTCAATGTTATTTGTAGATCTGGAACAGTATCGAAATTACCAAAAGAAACTTGAACAATGACGACATCATCTACGCGTTCAAAAAGTGTGCCTTGAGATATTGATTTTGATTTACCACGTTCAAGTTTGATCCAAGAGGTTTCTTCCTCAGTGTTATATTTCGCCGAATTGATTTCAGGCATATTATTCAACAATGTAAGTTCAGATACAATGCTGGTGAACACGAAGCATCGATTTTGATTCGGATATATTGGCATTATAGCAGAGGGAGTGCCTCTTAGCGTATTAATTGAAACTGAATTTTGTGGAAAAACTTGAAGACCGTTCTCACAACCGGTCAATCCACATACCCCAAACACCCAATTTGTTCCAAATGGCACGGTGACTTGTAATTCGCATTTATTATTTGGAACGAAATAATTTACTTGTGTGGACGGATCCAGGTTTTCTGATGTTAGTACATTGCCATTATCATCCTTTTTTAGCAGAACATATGTGCCAACATCGGGTGTTTGCAGGTAAAAATATACCGGATACGAATTTGCGAATATTTTTGTAGTTGTAGTTCCTAACATAGCCACTGTTTTGATCTGCTGCAAAGTGGTAGTCAAATCGTACGATGCAGAAACAGAAAGTGCTGCAAGGAAAAACATTTCTGCAAAGTGAAAGAAAATTTTGTATTTGCTTAAATATCATTATACACACATACTCCAATCATTACAATGAGTTTTGAAATTTTTTTACATTGACCAAATACATTCAAAATTAATACAACAATGATTTTAAGTATTATGAAAAAAAAAAAAAAAAAAAAATAACGTGCTTCAGAAACTCTCAAAATAGAACATTGAAACAGATGTACAGGAAACAATATTAAATATTAGAATAACAAGAGAAATCGAACTTCTGATTTGTGATGACGAAAACCACGATTTAGCGAAAATGATCCATTATAATGAATACATAGATTATAAAACACAAATTCTGAATGTTGTTCTTCACAATTTTACGCCATAAACAAAAATAATCGTAAAATTTAGTCAAAATTTTGTCAAGTAAAGTTTTTACATGCGAGTTAAAATAGCACAAATTAATGTATTTAACAAAGCTAAAACCATCAAAGGTTAAAATTAGGCTTATTTATTTAAGCACAACTGGGAATCTCACACTCGTTACCATTTTAAATTCAAAAAATAATTATTCATAATATTTCAGGAATATTGCCATCAATTGCTCAATTTTATGTATTATTCTACTAGTTTATGTAGCATATTATATTACTTTCATAATGTAATCTATGTTGTAACATCATTTGGGACTTTTGCCTAATGAAGTTTCTCACGAGAATAAGGTTAAAAATGTAGTATTCTAAATTTCCAGAATTATAACAAGCATATCTGACCGAGAGCAAAAAGGGATAAATAGTCTATTAATCAAAAAATCGCGCTGTTGGCGATGATAACGACTATACCATACGCTATTTCTATCAAAATCTAATTCAATGCATATCCGATAAATCATCAAAATTAAGTAGTTTACAATTGTCCACACAGCCAGAAAAATATTACGTTTTATGGATATATAACGTGACCAAAATCGATTTGATATCTTCATTGTTATATGTTCCTTATCTAATTATCATAATCAACTTTCTTCTAATGGAATTTTGTGAGTGTGGGCACTCACTTTTGTATTATAATTTCGTGCAACTCCTTATTAATGGACTACAATTGTTCTAAGAACCAGAGGAAGCAGTTCTCGCCAGAGGAGGACGAAATAATTCTCGAGAAACATAGAATATATGGATCGAAGTGG
>MRSU01011192.1:0-13838 GCA_008369845.1 Trichomonas gallinae
TATATTCATCGAGAAATTAACAAAATACGTATTTTTGGGTACCAAAAAAATTTGGGAAAAAATTGGAAACGTACGGTAATCATTCTAGCTTTTGGGGTTACCCATTCACACGTAATTCACAACAAGAAGTTGGAGATTATGCAGAAAGTGGATGCGGATTCTCATATTCAATCACATTGCAACCTAAAGCTGATCCAGTTATATTTTATTTCGAAATTGCCGTGGATGAAGAGTATAACACGCCGCCTATTATAAAATTCAATTCACCAAACGAAAACAACATATATGATCCTGATTTCAATCTTTCGCTCGATGTCTTGACTTATAATGACGGTGAAATCGAGATTAGCAGAAGAGAATGCGAGGTTTTGACCGAGGCCCCTGAGAATTTTGTTGCTACTCCAGGTGAATTTAGAAAGACAATCAAAATAACAGGCCATTACGATGAATCCGTAAGAGAAGTCCCTGAATGCAGAATAACAGCTACAAATAATTATAACCACATGTCCAAAACAATCACTGTGCCAATAAACAACAGAAATATTGAGGCCCCAAAATTGAATTTTAATTCAATAACACCAAATAATAATGCTGGACAGGAAGTTGGCGTGACTTTCCTAATTGATCTTACAGTCAATGATGATTACAAGGTTGACATCTGGTATAAGTGGGAACTTGATGGCCAAGGTCAAGATAAAAAATATAAGGAGATTGTCACGGCCCCTTTTGGAACCAAAACAGAACAACTTTCATTTCCAACAACAGGTCTCACAGCTGGAACATACACACTAAAGATTTGTGCAGTGGATCCTCTTAAACAATGGAATAATATTAGTTTTACCGTCCCATTGAAAATGCCAGAAGCACCAAAGTTGACTAACCTCTACACTTCATACCATAAAGTTCTCCCTGGACAGCAGATTGTCATCTTTGGTGATGGTTCTGATTCCAATAATAGCACAAATGTAGTTATTCATGCATTGTGGAACGACCAAAACGCTGCTGAGTCAACAGAGCTTGGCGTATTTATGCCAGGCAATACTACAAAGACATTTGCTTACTATTATTCAATTCCAGCAAATGCCGATGTTGGCAAGAAGTATATCTACCTTAAAGCAGTTGGCAAGGAAGGCTCAACAAGGATCTTTAATGTCACCGTCGAAGTAAAATCAGCAAATCCTCTTCCTAAAAATATTGCTACAATTTCCGACGCCAGCGACAATCTTAGATCAGTTAAATCGTGCTTCAACCTCAAGTATACTCAGAAAGGCCAAGATGCGAAGACGATGAGCCACCGCGATGAAGGCTTCTACGTCGCATACAGACTGTATGTCAATGACCTTTATCCTAGCGAGACAACTCACTACGTCACCAAGTCTCATGACTTCACTGACACAACAAACGGCATCACAGTCAAATACTCCCACACCAAAGCTCCAGTCTCCGACTACTTCCAGGCCAAGTTCACGGTCTCAAACAGTGGCTCATTCGATCAGTATATTGACCTTGGTCTTTTCGTTGACTCAGACTTCGGTGGCGATGAACAAAGGATCGAGCTTCGCGAAGACGGCACTGGCATCATTGTTAGCGACGAAGAAACAGGTGTTTACTACACAGTATTATCTCAATACGATGGCTCTCCAGCTTTCACAAACTTCGACCTTGCTCCACCAGTTAAGCGCAACAGTGAATCTGCAGAGTTAGAGTATAATGAGATGCCATTCTTCGGCCAGTCCGGTTATGGCGTCAGGAAGTACTACGGCAAGGACCCAATGTACACATTGTCATGGCTTAAGCAGTCTATCAAGGCTGGCACAACAGTCAATTTCACTCTCACATTTGTCGGCTACGACGATATTCGCACACCATCCGTCATCGTTAAAAAGTTTGATCAGTTGAGCAGATATAGCCCAAATACAACTATCAATGCCCAATTTGAGGTCATTGACAACAACAATGACGAAACTATTAATTGGGAACTTACTACCCAGCCAAACAATAAGCATTACAGTGGTCAGTTCAAAGTCGGAAAAGAGCGCAACATCATTACTCAAACTTTCGAACTCGGAAAAGGCCCAATCTTCGAGTATACTTTGGTTGTTAAAGATACAACAGCTGAGTTACCAACAACTTTGACTGAGAGACTCCATGTTTCGAATCCATTCGATATCACATTCAACACTCTCCAAAAGACCGATTACTTCCCAGGCAACTTAATCACACTCACTGGTTCCATCAGTGGCTACGCCGAAGCAGTCATCATCAAGTACCAGTTCGGAGAGAACAACCAAGTTCGTTCATTCAAGGGCGGTCCAGGTACATTTGTCCAGACTATTCCTATCCCAGAGGAACTCACACCAAGCACATTATCGTACAAGATCCTTCTTTGGGCAGAGACAGAAAATGGCCTCACTAACAATAATGGTAAGCAAGAGCAGACTTTCTTCTACACAGTCCGTGACCCACCAATATTGAGGACAGCTGGCCTCGCAGTCAAGCGTGTATATCCAGGACAGGAGGTCATCGGCTTTGCTGCAGTCAACGACACACAGTACGGCCGCACTATCGAAATCTTAGTCAAGTTCGGACGTGATGCCCAATACGAGCACCTTCCAAACAACAACGGCGTTTTGCGTTATTACAGCGCAATCAAGAATCCATTCCCATTCCTTTACAGGATTCCAAATAATGCCCAAGTTGGCAAAGTTTACCAGGTTTGGTTTAAAGCAATTGATCCTTCAGGACTTGAGTCTAAACCTAAGATGCAAACAGTAGTAATTCGCCCTCCTCCTATATAAATAACTAATACAAGGTGTTAGTCTTAATTTTTCAATTTTTTATATATTGTAGAGTAATGGTATGTTCAATGAGTCTAAGTTTAGCTTATTGAACATTCTATGTTAATTACTTTGATTTTTAGATTATTTCGACAAATATTATTTTGAGGAGGTAAACTAGTTTAATATGATATACTGAACCTTTATGAACATTTATAGCTAAACTTAGAGATGATTTTGCTAATTTCAAAATAATATATATATAAAAAAATTGTTTTCATTAAATTTAGACATGTTATTAACGACTTCTATAGGAAAAATGCATGTTATAATACATAGGGAAACCAGATACACATTTTTCCTTTGATGAAATATTAAAAGATTAAAAAAATCATGAGAATAGCACCTAATGAGATGATTATAGATGAAATCATTGTTATTTTCATGATTTGATGAATTTGCAACCCACCCCTGCTTATTTTTAGCAAACCCTAATTTAGAGACGTTTGGAAAAAATTAAAATGTCGTCTCGCAAGGAGTCTTCATCTTCTAAGCAGTCCCAGTATTCAGGAAATGACAACCTTGAGTATGGAGAAAACGTTTTTCAAACTATTCTCGATTCAAGAGTTAGACAAATGCTTGCAATAACAATTCCATCAGCAACGGATCAAATCAAATTGTTAAAAGAAATTGAAACAATTAAGCCATGTCCAAAGAAGCTCACTGTATTCTTAGATTACCTCATTGCCCAAATAACAAGTTTGACAATGGAAAATATTGAATACAAGAGTGAAATTTCTAAGTGCAATGCAGTGTCTGCGAAGATGCAGAGAGATTCTGATAATACAATTCAATCTTTAAACGAGAAATTATCGAACATCGCACAATTATTAGGCGTTAAAGAGGATAAAATCGAGAAGAAGATCAATCATTTGATCAATGAACTCGCAAAACCAAGAGATCAGTACATTATGGATGACTATAACAACTCTATAAGAAAATTAGATTCATCCGATGGACATTTGTGCAAATCAATAGATGATATGCTTTCCGAGAACGACATGATCCATAGGAAGCTCTCACAAGACAGATATTTGCTAATAAGACAGAATGAAGAAATAATTCGATTACAAAATTTACTTGATAGTGAAAACAAAGACAAAGAAAGTGATGAGTCAGAGGATGAAAAGTCTGAGAGTTTTGATGAAGAAAAATGTGATGATCCAAAACTACGCAAACAGACACAAAAGATTAATGATTTGATCTCGATTGTCAACCAAATAACAAGACAAGCTGATAGATTAGGCTCATTATACGCAGACCCCTGTGCTCGTAGTCACTCTAAGAAGAAGAAAAGATCGAAATATTAATTTGTTTTGTTTAATTAGATAAAAATCCTGTTTTTATGCGAAAAAATTTCTTTCTATCATTACAAGATTCACTTACAAGCATCGCAATGGACTCAGTCGTTGTTATTTTGCTACATGAAAGTAAATCTGGTGAAGATTTGACAGTCAAAGTCAGCAATATTTGATGATAAGTTAAATGCTGCCAACTTTCCGCATGCCAAAAGGATGATTATGGTTACGAACTTCAAGACATCTCGTTCTTTGTCAGAAGAGAAGCTCCACTAAGAGACAGTCCATGAACTCATCATCAAGCATGACAAGACAAAAATTTTTCATTTTTTTTTTCGTGAATTATCATTTCTTATTTTGATGTGTTATATCTTACTCATATAGATTTCTGATTCATTGTTTACATATATGATAATATTTGACTTCATATAAGTGATTCATATAGATTGAATGGCCTCATCTTCATAAACATCCTCATTGAAAAAAAAAGATTTAATTCTTTTAAAATATTAACATCATGATAAAAATTAAGTTTTTCAAATTACCAAAATTTATTTTGCAGTGAGTGACTGAAACATCTATAAATAAATCAGTATATAGTAGTGTATATTCCATGAATTGTGCGAAGGAGTTTGACAAAATCATGATGGCCTCCTTTTGAAGCATGAAGCAAAGCTGTATTGTCGTATTTTCATTTTTGCATTCACATCTATTCCAGGAACTGAGATAAGGAGTTTGACATCTTTATGATGACCATTTCTTGAAGCATAAAGCAAAGCTTTATTGCTTTCTTCATCTTTTGCGTTGACATCAATTCCAGGAACTGAGATATGAAGTTTAATAACTTCAATGAAGCCCAAATCAAATCTGTCCTGTTGCGATTATCTTTTATGTTGAGATCTATTTGAGGAACTGTGAGAAAGAGTTTGACAGCTTCGTGATGACCTTAACCTGTAGCCAGACTCAGGGCCTCATCATTGTAATTGAACTTTTTTGTTTCCATCAAAATGTGGGATTTTGAAAAAATATTTCATCATTTCGTATTTAATATGGCTGTTGTGGTCGATAGGTGGTGAGTGTAATCAATGCCATATTCTATCATCGTACGGATAAGATTGGAATTGGATTTTTCCGATGATTATGTAAAGATATCCTCACCACGTCCATTTTTGAACTTGTGAAGCTTCTCATTGGTAGCTAAAGACATAGTTTCGGTGTCATTTTCATCTGCAGTTTTGTTGAAAATGTAATAAATTCGATCAAAATTAAATTTATGCGCAGCTTTCAAAATATCGATATACTTGTTATTTCGGAACTGGAATCTGGAAAATCCTGACTCAATGATCTCAACAATTGAATTAAAAGCTTTTAATTGTCACATAAATGATTTTCAAAACATGATTTTGGTTTATTTATACAATACAGGAATATAATATATAGTTAAAATAGCACAAATCATAATATAGCACTGGCTATTTTTTGGTTTAAATTTTTGATATTTTCAAGTTCTTCAGTTAAACGCTCTTGCTCAGCTTTAAGCCTTTCAATATCATTATCTGTGATTTCTGCAGGCATTGATTTTGAAATCTCCGAGTTTGCTTCTTCAATCGATCTTTCTGCTTTGTAGATGCTCTGCAATGCCTGGGAAACTTGCGCTGTACAGTTTTTAATAAGTTTTTTCTTGACTTCGTTAATGGATTGAATGTTTTTCTCTAAATGAGAAATTTCAAGTTGGGCATATTTCTTTTCTTTGTCAATCAGCTTCAGCATAGATTGTTTATGCATATCCATTGCTTTTTCACGTTTAATCAGCTCATTTTGTAGTCTTTTCATTGTATTTTCATGTTGTTGCATAGAATTCGCGCTTGAAAACTCCAATCCACGAATTATCTCCTCTCTTCTATCACGAATCTTCGAAATGGCATCTTGCAGCCTCTCAATTTCGAATAATAAAATTTCATAATTTTGTTTCGAGTTATCTACGGGTTGTTGCATCATCGATGATGATTTTATTGTATACATTTGCGTTTGATGATAATTTTGTTGCTCTTCGATCATTTTATTTAAATTTCGATATTCTGCAACTTCTTTTTCAAGGTAAACATATGGTACATCAAGAATGGTCCGCTTTTCTTCTTCCATTAAATCTATTTCAGACGAGCAATCGCTTAAAAGTTGATCCATTTCTAGTTTTTGATTTTCTTTTTGCTGATTTAGCTGAGATTCTAGTTTTAATGATACATTTTCGTATTCATTTTTCAGATCTGTGATTTTAGATATATGTGTAATCCTTTTTTCGTTGATTTGTTGAACTATTGATGAATAAACTTTCATTAATGTATCTATTTGATTCTTTGTGTCTTCAATTTCGTCATCTATGTTGAAAACCTCTTCACCCTTTCTATCAATAAACTCCAAAATGTTAGACGAGGAATTTTCTTCTTCTAGAAATTCTTCAGTCATTCAAGAAAAATGACTAAATACTTGATATATTATTAATACAAAGTTATCTATACTAATATAACTACTCTATTCAGCTTTTTTTTTGTTATTCTTTATAGAATTTTACTAATATGTGATTTTTTTAATAGACAAACATAAATATTTACTTTAACCAGTACGTTGGTTAATTTGTATCACTCTGAATTCTGCAGCCGAAAGATTTGCTCTTAAGAATTCAGTATCTGATGGTTTATTGCTGATGACTCTTAGCAATTCTTCTTTAATCTTCTTTTCTTTGTCGAGCTGACTTGTTGCGTTTCTTGTTAGTTTATTCGCTTTTTCGATTTTGATCAAGAAATCTTTCTCTTTCTCGAGACTTGCTGCCTTTTGCTGATCAATTTGATTGCTGATTTCCTCGATCTTTCTTACGTATTTGTGGTGCTCATCGTCGCTCTTCTTCACTATTATATCATAGTTCTCTCTTAGCGAAGCCATTTCAGCGCTGAATGCTTTTGTTGCTTCATCTCTTGCTTCATCCATTCTCGCATGCGAAATAAATTCGACGGCTTCTAAAATGTTTGTGCCGACGTAGCCGTCTTTTCTTGCCTCGCCTAGTATAGCGTTGATCCTGCTTGTTGTTTCTTCTGTCTCTACCTTGAACTGGCCGATTAAAACAATCAAATTATCCCTGACTTCATCTTCGAGAGGGAATTTGAACTTGAAAGGAGGCTTTTCGGCGCCACTTAAGACGCCCATTAATCTCTCGAACAACTCTGCAGCGCTCTTCAAGTCGTTCTTGAGGTTTTCGACAGCCTTTGAGATATCATTACCATAAGGATTGAAAACAATGTCCAAGATCTGCGAACTTTGCTCTTCGAGTTTTCTGTGCTCATTCATAAGATTCTTCAGCTTGTCAATTGCCTTCACTCCACCTCCAGGGATTTTCTCTGTGAGCTCTTTAAGCTCTATGAGTTCGTCAACAGACTTCTTGACGTTTTCTTCTCCACCGAGCTTCCTTGCGATCTCGACAAACTTGTTTTTATATGGTTCTGCTTCTGTTAATTCTTTCGCTCTATAAATTAATCTATCTTTATCACCGCCGAGTATTTTCGCTAATTCATCGAATTTCGGCTTGATGACTGCAAATGATTGTGCAGATTCTTCCGCTTTATCGACACCACCGAGTATTCTGCATATCTGTTCGTATTTTCCTTTCATTGCAATCAGCTCCGAAACGGGATCTTTGCTTCCTGGCAATATTCTGTTTAGTTTTTCTTCATCTTCTCTCAAACTCTTGATTTTGGCTTTGTATTCATCGAAGTTTGCGACACCAGCAGCATCAAGCATCTTCTGGTTTGTTCTCTCCAGTTCTTTGGCAGACTTGATCATGTTTTTAATCGAAAATGTTAAATCATCTGATTTTGCGACTCCCATTAGTTTTGTTGCGTTGTTGATCTTAGTTACAACATCATTGACGTTGTCCGCTATGTCTTCTATTGACGGACTCTTAACTATCTGATTGATGTCGTCAACAACTTTCTTGTATGTCTTGATATGGTCGATTATATTTGACTCATTTGATTCTGGGAACAAAGATAGCAATGCCGTGTTTCTGTCTGTTAATGACTTCATTGCTTTCTTCACTGATCTCATGTTATCAATGAAA
Source organism: Trichomonas gallinae (assembly GCA_008369845.1). Classification (NCBI taxonomy): domain Eukaryota; phylum Parabasalia; order Trichomonadida; family Trichomonadidae; genus Trichomonas; species Trichomonas gallinae. The sequence continues at coordinate 8,244 of MRSU01011192.1, forward strand.
TCAGAGCCAGCTGCGAATCCGAACAATTTGTTGACTTCTTCATTTTCTTCAGCTTTTCTGCGAATTTCGTCAACTTTCGTTGGCAAATTTTCAGTTTGTTTCGTCTTGACGATGCTGCCGATTGTTGATATCATGCTATTCGCCTTTTGAAGATCAGCCGACAGCTTAGATCTCTCTGTCTTCAAAGCGTTGTTTTTGTCGATGACGTCAGTTAAATGCGCCTGGATTTTATCGGAGCCATCTTTGATGACACCTTCAAGTTCTGAAACATGTTTTTCTGTGTCGCCAAGCCTCTTCTTGAGTGCAGCAATTTCAGATTCTTTCGCTTGTAGAATTCTCTGGTTTTCTTGGCTCGCGCGAAGTTTTTCGATGTCGAGAATTTCTTGTGACCTTGATAATGATTTTTCATTCTTTTCGCGCTCAAAATCAATTAACTCATCTTTTCTCTTCATTTCTCTTGCATATCTATCTTTTTCGAATTGCAGTTCATCTTCTTTCTGCTTTACTTCTTTCTCGAGCTTTGAAATAGTAAACTGCTGCTTTTCTATTGTGTTCTGATCTTCACCTTTTCGTTTTTGAAGTGAAGAATTCTCTGCTCTTAACTCGTCGATCTTCTTTTCGTATTTTGCGATATCTAGCATCTGTCTTTCCTTCATATCCCTTATATCTCTCCTCATCTTGTCCTTCTCTTGAGATTCTATCTGCAATTGTTCCTGTAGATTGTTCGTTGATGTGTTAACTTCACCGATTTTATCTCTTAATGAAAGATTTTCTGTTCTCATTTCATCAACTGTGGCTTCAAGATTCTTTTGCTGCGACAAAATTGTATTAAGACGTCTTGATGTTTCATCGAGATTAGATTTTAGTTGTTTAGCGAGTTCTTCTTTTGATTTTAGACGAGATTTAAGATTCTCAACATTTTGTTTCGCGATTTGTAATTCTTGCTCTTTAGATTTGAGATTTCTTTGGGTGCCTCTAAGTTCTGCGTTGATGGAACCAGCTGTTCTCTGCAATAAAACATATTCATTCATCAATTTCGAATTTTGTGACTTTTGTGTTTCATCAGCTGACAAGAAATCTTTCAACACAGCATTTTTCTGGCTTAATTCGTCTTTAAGATGACCAACTTCATCTTCCAGCATCGAATTCTTAGTTTTCAGCTCGTTAATCGAATCATTTGCTTCGAGAAGCTTTCTGTCTGTTTCTTGCTTGACTTCTTGTGTTCTCTGCAGTTCATGTGATAATTCAGCAGCTCTTCTATCTGCCTGTACAACTCTTGACTTCAAATCTAAAACCTGATTATCAGATTTCTTCGAACTAGAATTTAACAAACTGATGCTCTTTTGCTGTTCTGTCAAGTCTCTGTTTGCGTCATCTAGTTCTTTCCTTAATTGCTCTATTTGCGAGTTCGCTGATAGCGTTTTCTGTTCTTGAGCGCTGATTTTCATTTTCAGTGAATCATTTTGCAATTTCAAGTTTTCTATATAATCTTCTTGCGACAAAATTTTTGCATTTCCTTCATTGATTTTCGCGTTTAATTGATCGATGACGCTAACCAGCTGGCCTGTTTTGAGGTTGCTCATGCTACTGTCCTTCATTAGTCTTCTCATTCTTTCATTATCTTCTTTTAATATTTGCGATTCATTTTGGGCATCAACAAACTTTCTTTCAATGCTGTCTCTTTCGCCTTCTAATTCTGTTATTCTGTCCAAATACTTCTGTCTGTCCTGCTCAAGCGAATTGACTTTGTTGAGTCTTGCATCTGTTAACTGTGAGTCTGCTTTTGCGAGACTTAGTTCGTGAGAAACGTTTTCGTATTCGATGCTCAAACTCTTCAATGCATCTTTTAACTTTTGGATTTGCGCGCCTCTTTTTGTGTTGATTAAACGTGATTTAGCGAGTGCAGCTTGGAGAGATGTGTCTAATTCAGTCTTATTTGCATGTGCATCGATGAGTTTTTGTATTTGCATGTCTTTAGTTCGCAAATCACTTCTTAATCTAGAAATTTCATTTTCTAAAACGATTTTTTGGTTGTTTAAGTCTTCGTGGGCTTCTGATTTAGTTTCTAGCTGTGATATCTGTCCCTTTAGTTTAGTTATTTCTGTCTGTTGCTGATCTGTTTGTTGAGAAGATTGTTCTAATTTCGATTTTAATTTGCGAATTTCTTTTTCGTAGTTTTGCTCGTTTTGTATGTGTTCTTCGATTTCGTTCTGGTATTTAGTCTGTAATTTGGCATTTTCAAGTTTGAATTTCTTCTCCATTTCTTTATATCCAGAAACTGCGCTAATTGCTTTACCAGTTGTTTCTTGGAGCATTGATTCGACGGAAATAGAGAGTAAATGCTTGACCTGATACAAGTTGCGTGCGTATTCGTCTTTAATCGAACGAATCGTTAAATTCGAGTTTTTAATAATTCCCTTAAGAGCATTTATTTGACTTTTGAGCTCTTTTAATTGTTCATTTCGTACTATCGTTGATTTCGAGTCTGAATTTAAAATATTTAGGTTCTGGCGTAATTTTTTAATTATTTCTGGATTATTTGGCGGAATTGGATTTTTAATTTCCATTTGTTGCAATATCTGAGTTCCAATGTTTTCAATCTGCTTCGATTTTTTAACGCCGAAGCATGCCTCGTAAGTTCTTATTCTTTGATATAATTCGTTAATATAATTTTCGCGCTCATTAGTTAGATATCTTTCAATAAGCTCGCATACACGATCAGGCACGAACATTGCAGAGTTCGGATCTTCAAACATTTGGATTATAAATCTATCATTTCCTGTTGAAGTGAGAATTTTCTGCAACGAGTCTAGGAATGACTTCTTTCTCCGCTGAAAAACACTCATAATGGTTTCATTCTTGTCGTCGTCGCTTAAAAAATCAGCGACGGAAAACATCGTTGTATAAAATTTTGCTCAAATTTTTCGTAAAGCTTCATCATTTAAAAATTAACCGCAAAAACTATTTTAATGGAGCAAAGGAAGGATGTGGTGCAGAAAGAGCACAAAAATCACACAATTTTAATTTCAGTCCATTTGTTATGTGCAAATAGACTTTGTCATCATATTTATTCTATTTCATTAGGAGTATGTAGCAGGATTTTTAATATCATCCAGCTGAAATAGCAAAAAAAAAGAAAAAATATTTGTATAATTTCAAAACAAAGCATGAACTTAAATGCTAAACATATATATCTCACCTTTACTTTCTATCATTTAATAAAACATAATAAAGATAAAAAATTTCATTTTAGCTTCAAGTAGATCAATGGTAGGTGCTACTGCTGATGTTTCTCTGGTATCATCTTTAATATTAAAGCAGCATCAATGTTTTTCCTAAATATTTTGATTTTTTTAATTAAAATATATTTTCAGTGATAAGCTATACAAAAGTGCTACACTTCTCGTAGGCAAAGTGTTTATATTCTTGTTGTCTGATGAATTGATAATTTTGGAAATATATTCAGCTGTAACCTGAAGGATAGCATTTCTTAATGATTCTTCGTGTATATTTGTCTTTCTTAAACGAATAGCATTATGTGTCTTTGAATATCTTTGAAGTTTTTGAGATGAAAGTAAATATTTGTGCAAGTAGCTCTTAAATTCGGTTGCCAATGATTACTTGAAAATTCTTTTTAAAATATCGTTAATATTTTAGTTGTTTTTCGGAAATCTCCATGCACATAATATAACGATAGCTCAATAGCTCGTATTTCCTCTAATTTGTACTCTTCTTAGTTTGTATGTTTGTAAGTTACTATGCAAGGACTGAATTTATGATATTTTTTTCTAGATAAAAAAAATTTTCAGTATCTTCCAGTATTTGTTTGCGTATAAATGAATTTCTTCATGTCTCTGAAAAACGTAGATTTGAATTTATGAAGAATGCACTCGAAAAATAAAATCATAAGAAATCTGTTGATTTAAGAGTGATTCATCAACTAACAAACATTAATCAGCTTATCTAATACTACCAAGGTCAAAGAATATGTTTATGTTCGCTATACCCAAAAAATCAATTTCTAGTTCGATTGCCAACACAGCGAATATAAAATGATCATCTATGGCTGCATAATAGCGTCGCGTGATAGTAAGCACAGAGCATGAACTGAATCAGTTTTCATTAAAATAATGACTACGATTATTTTAAGTTCAAATTTCAAAGGTATTTAAAGTGAAAATAATCATTTTTATAATATTAAATGTTTTTACGCATTATTGCGTGCTCTCGCGCCAGTAATAACGATAAAATATACAAAATATTTTTATGTTTGTTTTTATTAATATATTACCATAAACAATTTTTATAAAAGAAAAATTTGAATACTCTTATTCGCATTAATTAAATAAATCGCGCAAACTCGAAATATAGGTTTTAGAAAATTTATAGAATCCAAATAACCAATAAAATTAAGTAACCAATTAAAAAAATGACGTGCAAAATAAACTCTTAATTTCTATAAACCTTATTTTAAAAAGTTTAATTTTCCAATTTTGCAAATTGAATGGAAGTTGGTCGACAGTTTGATTCAAAATATACAATGACGGTTTACAAAAAAATAATTTCACTTCAATTCAGGTAATGTTATCCCAGGTCGCTCGCTTCGGTTCTATCACAGCTATTAAGGGTGGTGCCAAGAAGACACTCAACTTCGAGGACGATCAGTCCCTCTTCGCTGTCCTTACAGAGGCTGGCCTTCTCGATGCTGAGGGCACATGCCAGGGCAACAAGGCCTGCGGCAAGTGCTTCTGCAAGCACGTCGGCGGCAAAGTTCCAGAGGCCGAGGACGACGAGAAGGAATTCCTCGAGGAGAAGCCAAAGGGCACACGCCTTGCTTGCTTCATCAACCTCACAGCTGAGAGTGATGGCGCTTCATTCGAAATCTAAATAAATTGCTTTTTTTTTGTAAATTGTTCACCAATTAGCTGTATTGGCTGATTTTTTTATTACCATTAGAGTCGCTTTCGACTTGCAATGAGCAGAAAACATTACTAATATCAATAATTAGTATATATATGACCAGCAAAATACTTGTCGACAGTTGTATATCGAATATACGTTATATGATTGCTGCCGAAATGACCATCTTTGGCTGCAAATTCCACAGTATTGAAACCATGTGTGGGATTTGTAGCAAAATATAGATTCTTTCATGATCGACAAAAAATTGACGCAAGGAATTCGATCGAAAGAGGCCACCAAATGTCTTATTGGTCAATTATTAGGATATGTATCACGGATAGACATATTACTCGTTCTAAGAAGCAATTACTGACACAAGATCCGAAAATTCTACAAAAATAAACAAAAATGCCAGCTTTTCGAATCATATATTCATTTTAAAATCTATACCGATTACATTACCCAAATTTCAATAGTATTTATGGCCATAAATATCAAACATCAAAATGTGATACACGCCAACGATTACGCGGCCGTAGAAAACGAAGGAAAATATGACATGCAGCGCATCCTTATTTGTTTTTTTTAAAAAAAAAAAAGTTAGAGTCATTTCTTCGGTCGAATTTTGTCTCGGCGTCTCGTGGCGTCTTGAGTGTAAACCATTCAATTTTTGAATGGTTTATTTGTCTCGAG
>MRSU01011193.1:0-10105 GCA_008369845.1 Trichomonas gallinae
TTTTTTTTTTTTTTTTTTTTTTTTTTTTTTGAAAACCGTATCATGCTAAAAAGTGATGTGTATATCTATATTTAGTAAGTTGTAAGGACTTTATTAAAAAACAAATAGAAATGATTATGGAATAGGAGAACTTCTCATTCTTTCCAAGATATGTCTTGCTCTTGTCACTGTGACTGGCTGGCCATTGTTAAGTTCTGCGGCAACAGCATCAATTTCTTCACCATGTGCACCGGCTTCGTGAGCAATATTCCTCGAATGAAGCTTCATGTGTCCGCTGTTGATACCTGTTGTCACCAAAGCCCTGAGAGCTGCGAAATTAGAAGCCAAGCCAACGGAAGCGATGACTCTTGCCAAATCATTGGCTGATTCTACACGAAGCATCTTCTTGATTATTGGATTTGCAGGATCTCTTCGCATTGAGCCACCAACGACACCAACAGGCAGCGGAACATCTATCTCGCCAACTAATGCGTCATTATCTATGTAGTACTTAGTTAAAGCCTGGTTTTCGCAAGTAGAAGCATATGAGTGAACTGCGGCTTCGACTGCACGTGTGTCGTTGCCTGTCGCGAGTACAACGGCTGTGATGCCGTTCATTATGCCTTTCCTGTGTGTGGCTCCTCTTGACGGATCTGAAGCAGCAAAGTCTGCAGCCAAAATAATTCTCCTTGCAACATCGGCGCCTGGGAAATCCTTTGTTGTCAATGATGCTATTGGCCAGCGGGCTTCAGCATGGATGATACGTTCGTTGGCAAGATTCGTGAGAATTCCCATTAAAGGAGTATAATGGAGATTTTCGGAAATATACTGTTCGACAACTTCGCAAGCATGATTGACGCAGTTTGCACCCATCGCATCGCCGACATCTATATGAAGTTCGACAACAAGCATTCTATTATGTGCTGTATTAACGATCCTTGCTGTAGCATCCTGTGTGCCACCTGTTCTTTCAACCATTGATGGCATTGTCGAGTTTGAAACTTCGATAATTTTTTCTTTGATCTCCATAACTTTGGTAATTGGATCTTCTTCGGTCGAAGGAGGTATAACAATAACTTGTCCTTTGCATATGTTTCTTCCTGACTGCGTCTTGAAGCCTCCACCGTTCCTTGCAAGCTTGGCCGCAAGAGATGCACCAGCAATAACGCTTGGTTCCTCATTTGCCATAGGTACAAGTATTTCTTTTCCATCAATGATGAAATTTGTCGCTATGCCAATTGGCGTGCTGTGCATAGCAACGCAATTTTCAATCATTGTATCAGCTTTCAGCAATGTCAAGGAGTGGTCGCTAGTTTTAATGACGGCAGCCTCCTGATCTGTGAGGCCGAACATGTTCTTGATGATTTCCTGCCTTTCTTGGATGGTTTTGTTAAAAAATCCTGGAAGGGCAGATGTTATCATTTAGACAGGATTCCAGGGGATGACAAAATTAAAAAGGTGTATACATAAATTCATCGAAATATTTAATCTCAACTATCTTCCCAACTCATATGCTATAATAAAGTTTTACTTATACATCTATAATATATAGACATAAGCTTATCTTATTATATAGTTAGAACATTATAAAACACCATATTAATAATGATTTGAGTCAAAAATTGATTTTGTTCATAAACAAGCAAAATTATTTTTGACATTTGTCAAATTGTTGGAAATTTTTCCTATTTACAAAATTTACATTGTCAGATTGTCAGATATTTTAATAACCGACAAAACATTGCTAGAAATTTTTCACGAAATTCGATCTTTGTAATGTCACAAAATTGTTCATGACTTGTAAAAATCCCTTGTTGACAGGCAAAGCAGTACCAATATTTATCCCGCAGTCAGAAGAAACCTTTTGAAATGTTTTGAAAAAAAAAAATGAAACAATTTGTCAATAAAAATATTAAAAAGTCGAAAATTTGAATCATACATAACATAGTTTTAACATAAAATACAAAATATAATAAAAAAATCATAATTGATTTGCTCTGACATACTGAGGAATCAAAGCTCTAAGAGGTGGTGGCATTCCTCTCTTCAATGTTTCGATTTCTGACTTCATCCTGAAGATGTCTCTGTCGAGTTGTTTTAGTTCTTTAGCATAATGATTCTGTTGCTGTTCGATGTCTTTAAGGTCGATGTGGAAGTCTTCTGGGCATCCTTCAAGTTGCTTCTTGTATTCTTCGATGTCAACTTCAAGCTGATGGCGTGCTTGCTCTCCATATCTTACACGGCGATCGCTGATCGTCCTTACCAGCATTTCTTCGTCTGCATTGAGTTTCTTGAGTTTGTCATCTTCGAGTTTCTTCGCCTTCTTGTTAGCTTCGAATTCCTTGTAAAGCTTAGGAACGTCTGGCTTGCACTTGATTCTTTCTTGTGCGAGTTCTTTTGTCTTAGAATCGAGAATCCATCTGTGATCATTGACTTTCGTTGTCAAATGGTTCAAGATTTGGTTGCATTCTTCGATCTTCTTGTCCAAGTCGACGATTTCCGTCCTTTGGTTCGCGTAATTCTCTTCAAGAAGCTTTCTCTCTTCTTCTCTCTTATATTCTTCATCTGATATATCTCCTTGTCTCCTTGCAATTTCTTCCTGCAGTTGCTGAATCTGTCTGTCGAGTTCTTCGTTTTGTCTCAACTTCAAATTCAGTTCTTGTTCTTTAGAATCCTTCCTAATGTTGCTAAGGACTTCGTGTTTCTCCTGGAATGTCGAAAATCCTTTGACTTGTCCTCTCTTTTCTTCTATGTCGCTCTTGATCTTGTCGATGTCAAGTGAAGATCTGAGAGGATCAGTGCCAGTGTCAACAGTAACTGGACGACTCTCTGATGCTGTTAATGTCAAAGTGATGTTCGCTGCGTCAATGCGAAGCCTCTCTTGTGCAAGTTTTTGCTCAAAGACAATCAGCGCCTTCTGGTCTTTGAGCACTTCAATGTCTGCTTCGTATTTAGCCAGTGACTTCTCCATTCCTTTGATTTTGATTTTGAGCAAAAGATTCCTTCTCAGTCTTCTTCTCGCGCTGATGATGAAATCTTTGTTCGTCGGTGACATTAGTTGCGATGGAGATGAAGGGGATTCAGGTGTATCCAACAAGTCATCGAGGTTGAATCTTATTGCCGATGGAGAGAGAGGAGGTGAAAGAATAAGGCTGGCTTGGTTATGGCTGTAGTCAATGTTCGGGCGCGGGAATGACAATATTTCGTCATCTGTGTCTCCTGCATTGGCGACGCCATTTATGCTCACATAGACTTTCTTTGGAATGAGTTTGACGTTCATCGAATTTGGTGCCAATTTCAGTTTCCTCTTTTCTGCGTCTGTCAAGTGAACACGATTTCTCCTCAATGCTTTGTTTGCGTGCGGCCTTGTTCTGCGCACAGCCATTGTTAGCTTAGGCTTCTGTTGTATTGGCGCCTCTTCTGAATATTCCTCTTCTTCTGAGTATTGTTCGTAGCTTTGAGCGTTTTCTTCTTCGTAGTCTTTGTTTTCGTCATCTCTGACTTTGTAGACAGCAGATTCGTTGAAGAGCTTGAGTTTCGGTGTGTGAAGAGGTGAAACAAGTGAAAACTGTTCATTGCTTGTTGCAGGTGTGCCAAGAATTTCTATCTTTTCGCTTGATGGATTTCTCTTAAATGGTTTCTTGTTGTTGTTTGGTCGAGAAGGTTCTGATACTTTGTGACTCTTGTCTTGTTGTGTGATATCATCAATATCGCCTCTGTGGAGTGTGTACTCATAGTCTGGATTGTTTCCGTATTGTTGCTTGGCATCATCGGATTTCTTTTGTTCTTTTTCGTTGTTATTTAACTGATTTGATTCTTTATTGATTTTCTCAGCATCATTCTTATTTAATTCTTCCTTTTCTTTCATCTTGTTTTCATCTTCATCCTTATTTGCTGCATTTTCATGCTCTTTTGTCTTGTTTTCATCTTTATTATCAGTTTGGTTGGCTTCTTGCTTTTCTTTATTGGCTTGGTCTCGAATTTGATCTGAAAGTTTCTTGTCTCCGATTTCTTCAGATTTCTGCTTTGATGCGTCTTCGTCAGTCTTTGAATCTTGGCCATCTTTTGAATGAGTTAACTCTTCAGCCTTCTTAATTGAATCTTCGACAGCCTGCTTTAATGCATCTGTATTCGATTTATTGTTGCCATTTTCAGCTGATTTATCATTTTCATTCTCTTGATTTGCTGAATCTATATTTGATTTCAGTTTTATATTATCATCAATATTCTCGTCTGATTTAATATTTGAATCTTGATTTTGGATTTCTTTAGCAACATTATTAGCTTCTTGACTGTGAACATCACCTTCTTTCTTGTTAGAATCATGTTCGGCTTTGTTCACTGATTTGTTGCTTGCTTCATTGTTTGCATTATCTTTCTGGTTAGAATCAGCATCAGCTTGATTCTTGTTAACTTCTTCAGTCTTATCAGTAGCATCTGAGTCTGACTTCTTCTTTACATCACCAGTTGTCTTATGCTCATCTGCTTTCTCATATGCTGTTTCATTTCCTGTCTTGGAAGAGGGTTCATTTGTCTTATTGGCAGCATCTTCTTCTGCATTCTTAATTGTGTCTTTATCTTCAACTTTGTTTGCATTTTCATCAGCTGCTTGAATGCTTGTTTTATTTTCTTCATCTTTCTCTGATTCAACATTCTCAGTTGTTTCATTATTCTCTAAGTTTTGCTTGGCTTCTTCTTTATCAGATATGTTTTGAGCTTCGTTTTCTTCTTTATCATTTGCCACTTCATCAACCTCCTTATCTTGTGATTTGTTAATTTGTTCATCGATCAAGTTTTGCTTATCATTTTCATCAGATTTATTTACGTTGTTAACTGAAGCATTTTCATTTTCTTCTTTTGCATTAGCTTTGTCTTCAGCATTGATATTGTCTTCTTCAATTTGTTTTTGCTGAGATCCATTCTCCTGTTTTTCTGATTCTGTTTGTTTTGTCTCATCCACTGCTGCAGCATTATTTGCTTGATCTTCTGACTTTGAACCATCAACTGATTCTTTCTTTGCTTCGTTTTCATTCTCTTGCTTGGCCTGTGTTTCATCTTCTATCTTTATCTCATCAGTTTTAGCTGAAGATTCTTTGTCATCTTGTTTGGCAGATTCGTTCTCTTGTTTTGCCTCTTCTTCATTTTGTTGAAGTTGAGTCTCATTGATATTTTCTACATTTTCTTCATCTTTAGTTGTAGAAACTTTGTCTTGGTTTTGTCCATCAATGATATTTAGTTTGGAATCAATTAAAGACTTCAAGCTCTTATTGGCATCTTGCTTCTCCTTGTTTAAGTCATCCTTATTCTCAGCATTGTTTGCTTTATCTTCAGCCTTTGATTTATCTTGTTGAGAAGTTTCCTCTTTAGTGACAATTTGTTTGTCGGTTTCCTCAGGATTGGCTTTGTTTTCGTTTTGCTCAATGAAATCTCTCTGCTCAGCATTGTTTGTATCATTTTGTTGGTCTCCTGCTCTGAGTCTTGCTTCTTCTTCAGCCCTCAAAAATGCTTCCTCTTCAGCTTTGATTCTCGCCTCTTCTTCAGCGATTTTCTGTGCTTGTTCTTCTTCAAGTTGTCTGGCTTCTTCTCTCGCCCTCTGTTTCTCTTCCTCTTCAGCCTTGAGTCTTTCTTCTTCTTCCTGCACGAGTCTTTCCTCTTCCTTCTTTTTCTCTTCTTCAGCTAATTTCTTCGCCTCTTCTTCTGCCTTTTGCCTTGCTTCTTCCTCGGCTTTAATTCTTTCCTCTTCTTCGGCTTGGATTCTTGCCTTTTCTTCCTCGGCTTTAAGTCTGTCTTCTTCTTCGATCAGATCTTTCATCATTTTTGCTTTTTCTTGTTTTTTTGCAGCTGCTACGATTTCTGCTGCAGCAGAAACTTCTTTAGCTGCATCATCTAATGTTTTTGAAACAGCTTCTTTGTTCTTTAATAGTTGAGAATTATTGATTGCTTCATGATTTGGTTCATTTTCATAGAGAGACTTATAATAGTTATCCATCTTCTTTCTCATCCTTTCTGCTGCCAAATCACCAGCAATATTCTGTGAATTAGCATTGAGTCCTCTTTCTTTTGCATCATTTTCTGCTTGTTTTCTTGCCTCATCTACAGCATCATTAATTATTTTGTCGACGTCTTCTTCGTTCGCGTTTTGGAGCTGCTTGAACTTTCTGTATTCATCAATTGCCCTGTCTTTCTTCTTCTTTGGGTCAGTAATCATTTCGCCGAAGTTCATTAATTTGACTGTCTGAGAATTATTACTTTTGTGCTTTTCGATGTCTTCATTTATTGCTTTTTCGATTTCTTTTTCTGCTGCTTCATCAGCCAACTTTCTTGCTTTCACTTGATCAAGTTTGAGATGTTTTGCATCTCTCTCGGCCTTGTCTGATGCCTTCAGACCACGAGTAAGAGGCAAATTGTTTACAGAATCGAAATATCTTTCAGCAGTGTTTTGCATAACTAGGTCATTGAAAGGCCTTGTTAGTTTTTTATCATTCAAGTCTTTTCTTCTCTTATTTGTTGCTTCATCCGCCAACTTCTTTTGTTCTTTTTCGTCCAAGCCTTTCTTTTTTGCTTCATTCATTGCTTTGACACCTGCGAGTTTAGCAAACTGCTCAATTATTTCTTTCCTTGAATCATTTTTAGCTTTTTCTCCGATTTTCGCTAAATCTTCGCCATCTTTTGCTTGTTTCTTTGCTTCTTCTATTGCTATGACCTGTGCAGCTCTTGAATAGTTATAAACATCAGCAATCTGGTCATCGACTTCGAATTCGTCATTCATTCTTTGCTTCACTTCATCAGCAGCTTTTTGTCCGGCTTCTTCTTGTTCCTTTGGAGATAAATTTTGAGCCTTAGCTCCTTCTTTTGCCTTGTTTGAAGCTTCTTCCGCCACATCGTATATCAGTACCTTCTTTTCCTCGTTTTCGAAGAATTTTTCAATTTGTTTCTTAATTTCCGCGTCAGTTATTTTGTCGTTGTTTTTGAGTTTGCTTGCTTCTTGTGCATATTTAATTGCTCTTGATTTCGCAGCTTCTGCAGCAATGTCGCCGATCTTCTTCTGCTTCTCTTCATCGAATCCTTGCTGTCTTGCCATGTTCGTGGCTATTGCTCTTGAAGCATCTGTGTATTCTTTGATTGCATTGTTCCTCGCGTCATCTTCTGCCTGTCTTCCAGCAATTTTAATGTCGTTTTCAGGCACTCCAATATTCTTCATGTCATCTTCTATTTTGACTCGGCATTCTTCGGCCATCTGCTCGATGAGTTTTTGTGATGCTGGCTCTATGAAGTCTTCACCTGCAACGATTTGCGCAAGAATTGCCATCTCTTTGGATAGTTCTTCTCTGTCTGGCATCGATTCTGGAAAAAGGGATGCATCTTTGATAAAATCTTGGACTTTTTCAGCTCTGTGATTTGATACTGCTTCATCGATAAACTCTTGTTTAGATTCTGGATCAAGTTCATGCTCATTAGCTTCTTTCTCAGCAAGAATTCTTTCGTGGTCGCATGAAGCATCTATTTCATCTTTGATTTTTCCTATGTCGAAGTTGAACATGAGAATGTCACGATCAAGATAATTCGCTGCTGCAGCTGCAGTAAGCTCGGCATTCTTTCTCGCTAGATCTGCATCTTTTCCTGCACTTGCAAACGAAATTTCAACTGCTTCCACTGCTTTCTTCCTTTCTTCTTCGGTTTTCTTTCTCGCCTCTTCCTCAGCTTTAATTCTTGCCTCTTCTTCAGCCTTCTTTATTGCTTCATCTTCTGCCTTTCTCTTTGCCTCTTCCTCTGCTTTAATTCTTTCTTCTTCAGCCTTAATTTTAGCTTCTTCCTCTGCTTTTCTTTTGGCTTCTTCTTCAGCTTTGATTCTTGCATCTCCCTCAGCTTTCAATCTTTCTTCTTCCGCTTTACGCTGTGTTTCTTCTTCGGCTTTGATTTTAGCATCTTGTTCAGCTTTAATTCTTTGTTCCTCTTCTGCTTTGATTCTTTCTCCTTCAGCCTTTTTCCTTGCTTCTTCATCTGCCTTAATTTTAGCCTCTTCGTCTGCTTTTCTCTTGGCTTCTTCTTCCTTAAGTTTGGCTTCTTGATCTGCTTTGAGTTTAGCTTCCTCTTCGGCTTTAATTCTTTCTTGTTCTGCTTTCTTTTTAGCATCTTCTTCTGCTTTGATTCTTTCTTCATCGGCTAAAGCCTGATTTTCCGATGAAACCTTTCGATCATATTTGTTCATTTCCAAGTCTTCTGCTTTCTTTATCATGTCGACGAGTTTCTTCTTTGCATCTTCATCATCTTTAGATTTCGCCTCTTCAGCCAGTTTCATCCTCTTTGCGATCTCAGCCTTATCTATCGGCATCCTCGGCTCAGCGACAGGTTTATTCGATCTTATAAGTGCTCCATCCTCTGAGTCAACGACTAGCTGCACTTTGTACGGATTTGGCGGCCACGCGTCTACTTCTTCCTGCGCCTTGCTGCGGCTTCTTCTTGGTGTGGAAGGTTTCTTTGTCGGCTGCATTATTATCGGTCTGCTACCGTTTTTAGGAGTCTTTGCTTCTTTTTTCCTTCTCGGCGAATATTCCTCAATTGACGCGCTAGACATGTCTGCCGCGTTCAAGTCAATCGGAGGCTTGGATGAAACACTGCTGTTTGTTGATGACATATCGTAATGATTATTTTGATATCTTCTCACAGATGAAGATACGTGTGGATTATGTGATGATCTGCTCGATGGAGCTCGAATGTAATTGATGAACCTGTCTGTGCTCTGTTTCGATAAAGATCTGAGTTGATCAGATTCTGATGCGAGGGAATCTGAAAGTAAAAGGCTTGATGTCATGCCAGTTGGTGCTCTTGAAGGGTCCTCTACAATATCCTGAAAGTCCTGAAACACAGGCTCGAGTTCTGCTAATTTTTTATCTAAATCTGCAAACTGATCAGTGCCTGATTCTGCACCAACGGTATTATCCACCATGTACTGTTTGTTGTTGATTTCGTTTTGTTGTACTTGCCTGCGAATATTGTAAATAAATTGTCGATGCTGTGTATTTAACGCAGATTTTTTTCCTTCAAGCAAACCGAGAAGTCTCCATACTTCATCTGTTAATTCTTTGTTCATTTTAATTAAATCCTTCGATGTAAAATTATAATCAATAATTAATTGAACGATTTCCTGCTCTTTTTTATATCTTACTTCAAGTTCATTGTATTTTTCTACCATTTGGGATATTTCGCCACGCGATTTTTCAATGTTATAATTGAGATCTTGCTGGTAATTTCTATCAAGATAATTTTCGTAGTTATCTTGATACTTCCTTAATCTTTTTAGGGATGATTCTTTCTTCTGATATGTTTTATTTCTTTCTTCTTGATATTCAGCAATTAATCGTTGTAATTCCATGAATTTTGATTGAGTCGTATTTAATTCATTTTGCAATTTATCATTTGAGTCGAGAATAGAATCTGTCTCTCTTATCAGATATTGTGCATATTTAAGATATTGATCTTTTTCATTTTGTAATTGCGGCAACATACTATTATTTTTCGATACAAACCGAGTAGCTCGCTTCATTGGCTTGGGAACGGGGCTGTTTTGTGATATGCTTCCGCTCCTCGCAAGCGAAGGCAGCCCCTGCATACTAACGGTTATAAAAATAATTTTTTGTTAATTTTTTACAAAGGTGGATTTTTATTTAATAATTGGCTTATTCATGTAGTATAATGCAAGAATATCGTGTTTTTAGCGTTTTTTAGCTTAAATTTCAAGAAAAAATTCGAAAAAATGAAGTTTGTTATATTTCAATCAGTTCATATATAAGTTTTGGTGACTTTATATACAAAGTCTCGTCATTTTATTTAAAGAATTCGTTCGATTACGAATGATTTGGTTTTATTTTGATGCAATATTATTTAATAGATCAAAACAAACCGAAAAACAAAAAAAATAATAAAAAATATGTTTTTTTTTAAATTAGATTGATTTTTTTACTCATTAATAACATGTGTTATAAAGCTTAGTTTAGTGATTTGCCTGCTCCTTGTTCTCGGCTGGAGCTGCAGCAGCGGCTGGGGCAGCGGCTTGTTCAGCGGCAGCCTGCTTGCCCTTCTGGTGCTGATTCTGGTTCTGCTTGCCGTGTGCTTGTCTCTTGTTGGA
>MRSU01011195.1:0-70173 GCA_008369845.1 Trichomonas gallinae
GATTGGGATGGCCTCAACTTCACAAAGGAGCAGTTCGAGGAAGTCATGAAGCAGGATAAGGAGAAGATCAAGGCCCAGGTTGCTGCTAACGATGAATACCTCACAAAGACAATCGGCCACGTTTCCCAGGAACTTCTTGACGTTTCTCAGGAGATCCTCAAGCGCTGCCAGTAAATCCTTGAATAAATCTTTCATGTTGATTCCAAATTATCCATTCTTTCACATCATAGATCAATAGCAAGTAGTTTATGAATTGAAAAAAATCATATATATCTTATGCTTATACATGAGTATAATCATGGAAAGACTGCATTTTTTTTTCCAAATCTTTGAAATTTGCAATAATTTATTTTGTTTATATGTCGAGCTTGTCACGAAAGTCAAGTGGAGTAGTAGTTTCCTATTTTTTGGCAACTATTTAAAGATATTGTCTCAACACAACTTGATTTAAATTTTTTGTTGTGTTTATCTCGCTGTATGTGAACGATCTTTGAGTGTATCATTGAATACTGTATTATATATTACAAATACCTGATTTTTGCTGATCAATTTTATTATTTTGCTTAAAAAACAGTTATTAGAGTTTTGCAATGAAAATTTACAAACACATAAATAATTTATAGAGAAACAAACAATGAATAAATACTAGTTTTCGTTCTATTTGACTCCAGACAAATGAAAGCTCAATTTTCTGATTTGGAAACTAAGAATTCTGTTCTTTTCCTGTAGCTTCCGCAGCTTTTCCTTTCTTAGTGATAGCTCTGTTCGATTGTCGCGAATACAAGATTCGAAAAATTGGATTTTTTCTGGAATCCGCTTAATTTTTGGTTTTGATGAAGTATTTGGAGACTTGGGACTCATAGTTAATGAGTAAATGTCTTTTTTAAGCTTTTTGATTTTTGCTGAATGATCTAATTGGCTATTTGATATCAAACTCACCTCGATTTCAATTCTGTCCTTGCATTCTTTGATTTGACGACGCAGCTTTCTTAGTTCGTACTTGAAAACCTCTCTTGTATTTTTTTCGCTATTCTCGTACTTCTGGCAACGAACATCAAATGCAACTTGATAGCTTTTGATATCTGATGCAAGCTTTGACATCCTTTTATTAATTTTTTTAATATGTTCGTTCTTATTTGGTGAATCTACAACACTTTCTGCTTCGATTTGGCTGATTTTTCTTGATAGTTTATCAGATCTTCTTTTTAGTCGTGATGATTCTGATTCTATGTTACAAAGTTCATTCTTTGTCGATTGTTCTAAAAAATACGATTTTTCTTTATATTCTTTATCCAATTTGACCAGCTGGTCATTTGTATTTTCGATTCTACTCTCTGTTGTGTAATCAGGCGTGACTGAATTCTCGATCTGAAAGATTCTATCTGCATTATCTCTTTTCATTTTTTCGATTTTCTGCTGGAAAGATTCAGTAAGTTCCTGTATTTTCTGTTCTGTCTCATTTTTCATTGCTTCTTTGTCTTTTTCCGTTTGTTCTTTCAAATCGTTAATTTTTTTTATCAATTCCTGCTTGAGAGCCAGATATTTGGCAGTCGTTCGCGCAATTTGCTGCTTTCGAGCAGCAATTTCGTCATTTAAAATCTTCAGCGGGTCATATTCAACGTAATTCATCAAATTAACAAGATAAAAATGAAATAAAATCAAGCCCTTCATCACTCTTAAATTCATCAATATTCAATATTTTCATAACAAATATAATCAAATAACAAAATTTTATCGTATTATTTATATTTCTATGATTTAAATGATGAATAGCTAATATAATTAAGTAATATAATCTATATCAAGCTGTTTTAATAATATTCAGTCTTCATTTCTCTAAAATGAGTAGATTTATACCTATTTATTAATATAGAAAAAATATGTTTCCTTCTAGAATCGAACACACGTCCGGCACAGGTTTTCAAAAAGTGACAATCTCTTTATGATCGCGAATTTACATGTCAAAAATCATAAAAATAAAACTAATGAATTTAACATATGACAATATTTCAATCATATTTACCGATAAAAATTAAATATCGTTTAAAATTAAAATTTACATGTCAAACAACGAATAAATCGAATACGATAAGTTTTCGATCTCATGAATTTATCTCCACTACATGAAGGCTTCACAAAAAATAAAAATTACAGAATACGAGAATAAATTATGTCGATTTGAATAACATTACTTTTTCTTGAAGATTTATACTCTATACTCTCTTTAATGCAGAATTCGCTTGCGATCAAAATTTTCAAAAAAAAACCCTCCTTTGAAAAATTAATTATAAAAAACAGATGTCGATTCTCAACCAGCTAACATCGATTTCTCTTTCTGATATCCCTGTTTTCTTATGCCTTATCGCCTGCTACTCTGTCTTCAGGTGGTTCTTAGTCAATAGAGTTTTCACGCCTTTAGGCCATGCTGCCAAAGTTGATCCAAAGCGTATATATAAGTTTGCCAACAGATGCTTCGATCTCCTTCACTACTCCAGCTCTGCCATCATCGGTCTCATCGCTGTATTAAATAGACCATATGCGAAATGCATGTTTTGGTCTTATGACTGCGCTGATTTCTACATGCCTACAGAGGGCTCTTTCCAGGTCACAAGCATGGAGAAATTATACGTTCTTATCTTTTTCTGCTATTACATTGTTGATGTTGCATATATCGGCGCAAATACCGGAATTGCTCTCATTGCTCTTCACCATGTTGCAACACTATCACTTGTATTTGGATCTATCATACTCCAAGTTCCTGCTGTCTGCGTCACAATCATGATTTTGCATGATGTCGTTGATGTTCCATTGTATACAGGAAAAGTCTGCGCATATTTGGGATACATCAGCATCAAGGATGTTACCCTTGTTTCATTTGCTGTCCTATGCACATGGTTTAGAATGATCAATTATTTCTTTGTTTCCAAAGGTGCCTGGACTAACCAATATCGCGATGGAATCATTTTCCCGAAGCTTTATCGCTGCGTTGCATACTTCTTGTGGGTTCTTTATTTCTGCCATTGCTGCTGGTTCGCTGATATCCTTAAGGCTGTATTCCAAATCTACCAGGGCAACCCAGAAGCTATCCGTGATAACAGATCCGACTAATTTCCATTATTCATGTACAAATATTTTATATTTTCTAGATTCATTGTGTTTAAACTCTCTCCACACCTTCATTAAATTCTAAAATATATGTTATTTAAATACCAACAACCTACTCTCAAAGAATATTTTTTTCAAAAATAAATAAAGCATCGAATAGTTCAAAAAATAAAATATATTATTGTAGCGATTGAGCATATCATAGTATTATAAAGAATTTAAATGTTGAAAGTTTGACCCTGCAATTTTTAAACAGACCCTATTTAATGATTAAAAGTGACAAAAACGAGAAAAAAGGATGAGTGCGATAAATCGCCCAGTTACAGCTTTAATTTACCCACGCGGTACATGTAAAGCTCAGACTTTTTATTTTCGAGGCGATGATATTCACAAAGAGCCAGAATTTTTAGATAACGAATTACGAGCTGCTAAAATTCAATATGATAGGGCAAAAACCGAATTGGACGAAGAAAAGCAAGAGTATGAGAAGGTACAAGCGGAACTCGCTAAGAGAGAAGGCTATACGGTAACTTTAGCATCAGCTTTAGGCGATGAATCTCATCAAACAGAGGAAAACGCAAAACTTCGCACGCACATCACTAAACTAACGGAAGAAATCGAAAAATTCGATAATGCAATCGCAGAAGCCAAAAGCCAACAACATCCTGGATTATTGGCGCAGTTACAGAAAGAAAGAGCATTTTACAATGCAGAAATCGAAGATTTACGCATTAGCATATTCACAGGCATCGATAACATAACTAACGATAAAGAAGAAATCGCGAGAGTTGTCACGTCAGATGAATTTACCAATGCAAGCATGGTAAAAAGCGATCGTATGGCATTTCAAAAGTTTTACAGTCAGTTAAGAGCGAAATTAGATAAGAATTTTGCTGATTTTAGTGCAAAACAAGCAGAATCTGCGAAATCACGTCAACCTCGTGTTAAACTTCCACCTTCAATCGAGCCTCTTTGCTATCAAAGGAATGATGCACTACTTGAAAAAGATGAAGTTATTAGAAACAAAGAATTTGCGGAATTGCGAAAGAAACTTACAGCACAAGTGTTATTAGATCAAATGGAGACAATGAATCAGACAATTATCGCTCTTGGTGGAGAACCTTTAGATACAGATGCATTGCGCGAAAAATATGATGTTTCTGCTGCTCAAAATCAACAAGATGATGGTAGATCAGGTTCACAGCAAAAGCAAAGACAGTTTAGAGCCTCTACAAGAACATCATCGAAAGCTTGGAAAGATATTCCTAAGCCAAGAACGCACACTGTAATGACTAGCTCCAGGAAATAATAACATTTTTCTCTTTTTGTTTTGTTTGATTTTCAATATTATAAAATTTTGTTCATCAGATATTTTGATTCTCATATTTCTAAAGAAAATGTCAAATAAGCATTCAAAATAATTCCTAATTCTCATTGTTACGAAATATTTTTCAAAATTTAAAAAAATCAAAGGTGGACAAAAACAGAGTAATATATAAGCTTATTAGAAAGATACAAACATTTATTAGGGATTATTGTGTACTATAACAAATTCATCAAGATTAACAATCTATTATATGAATATAGTTAAACTATTGACATGGATAACTATGATAAAATAAAGATTCAGTGAGCCAAATATTAGTTGATATTTGTAATACAAAAATGAAATAAAATTTCTTTTTTCCGTATTACAATAGCTCTTGTTCGTCGTCAAGGAGAGAACCAGATCGAACCCTTTTCGATTTGTCGCAAATCCTCATTTCGTGGTACCAAAATGCGACTAAATATAGTGAAAGTGCTTGGAAACACGAGTTAAAGTAAATAATCCAAGTCTTAGCTGATTGTTCATTAATAAGATAGCACATAAAGCATCCTAAAACTCCTCCGATTAAATTTAGATGTTGGCCAACCAATGAGCAGCCAAGAGTCGTATGAAGCTTAATGCATTGCGATAACTGTGGTATATGTGATAATACCTGGCAAATTGGCTTGATTAAATCTGTGTATTTTATTGTAGATGGGAAAAAATTCGCTAAAAATAATGGAATAAGGACGATAGGACTAACTAATATGGATTTCTTGTGGGAAGAATAGTAGCTAAACTGAAAAAGGAACAAAAGATGCTGGGCGGTATTTAAGGAACCGTATAAAAATACAGGAAACCCACTTCCATTGTAAAGAGAATTGAAGCAAAGGAAAGATGAGCCAATTAACTTAATGATTGTCGAATCTAATGAGAATCCATTACATGATTTTCGTCTGAAATTTAGTATAAACTGCGGAACGTAAACCACAAAGAAGCATAGAGAGGCTGTATTGCCAAGCCAGCAAGCGAAACCTCGCGGATAATCAAACCCGCAGTCCCACTTCACCATTGGCTATCGTTTAGATTAGATTTTTTTCCCCTTCTATTTACTGAGATTTAAAACTTCTATTTACTGAGAAATTGTATATTTTTTGTCTTAGATAACAAAAAATACAAAATTAAAACCATCTGATCGAATTTGACAATTTACAAAGATTTTTGACATCTGTCAAATTTCATTTCCAGGAATTTTTTTCTAGTCGAAATATCTTGATTTGGACAAGGGTTATGTATAATTAGCATATTAGATGTTTTAGTGGATCAATATAAGCTGAACACTCAACGAAAATTCAATATAATTTTTTATTTGCGATATTTTAGCGACTTATATCACCGTTGAAATTCTGTGTCGAAAATGTAGATATATAGGACCAATAATAGACATTCTATTGTGCTGGACAAGTTCATTATACTTTTTCAATTCGAAATGATGCTTTTATCCTAACAAGATTGCTCATATATACATATATTCCTATAACCTCCATAATTATTAACTGAAAATAGTACTAGAGGTTAAAATGAAGAATTAATAAGAATTAACCGAATGACTCTATTTCAGTTTTGAATTTTCCAAGCCCCAAGCGATAGGTATTGCAAAAAACTTCATTTTATAGTTCTTTTTTCATCATTCGTCGGCAGAAGCCACAACTTTTTAAGAATTTTCCAAAAATCGCTGACAACGTGATAAAAATAAATAACACATATTATACAAGCTAAATATGTGATTTATTTTTTGGCGTAAATTACACAATAAGGTTATTTACAACACTTCACATCAGGTAATGTTATCTCAGGTCGCTCGCTTCGGTTCTATCACAGCCATCAAGGGTGGTGCTAAGAAGACACTCAACTTCGAGGATGACCAGTCCCTCTTCGCTGTCCTCACAGAGGCCGGCCTTCTCGAAGCTGAGGGCACATGCCAGGGCAACAAGGCCTGTGGCAAGTGCTTCTGCAAGCACGTCGGTGGCAAGGTTCCAGAGGCCGAGGACGATGAGAAGGAATTCCTCGAAGAGAAGCCAAAGGGCACACGCCTTGCTTGCTTCATCAACCTCACAGCTGAGAACGATGGTGCTTCATTCGAAATCTAAATAAATTACTTTATCATACAACAAATTATCGTTCTCTTTTTTATTTTCGAATATTTCCATTTTTAATTCTACGTTCTTTAATTTCATTGTATCATAAAATGTTTCATCACATAAAACTAAATTCATTTATCATATAGTTGTTCCCTTTGTCGATTCTTTTTTGTTTTAATCTTTAATTTCATATTATCAAAACTGAACAATAGCCATTACAACATCATTGATAGGAGCAGTAATAAAACATGTTTGTATTTAAATGTTCATTGCACATATATATAAAATATTTTATATATATAGTGCAAAAAAATATTTATATTTTCATTCATGATTAGAAATATAGATATATATGTCCATTATTATAATAGTTATTAGGTCTTTTATTCTTGAATACTCTTCATTATGCGTTCATATGAATTTTAAAGATCTGACTATAACAAAATCTTTGACAGTAAATTTTTGGCAAAATTTCATTTACATGGCAAAAAATTAATTGGTCAAATGGCGCTTGTACGAAAAATCAACAAGGAGCTTAAGGAGTCCTCTGATAATCCAAATCCGAACTACAAATTTGAAATAGATGGTAATGAGATCACTCATCTCAAAGGAACAATCAACGGCCCAGCAGATTCTCCATATCAAGGCGGCGTCTTTTACATTAAAATCACAGTCCCACCAGAATATCCACTCCGTGCACCATCTGTGATCTTCACAACACAAATTTATCATCCAAACGTAGCAACTGATGGAAATATTTGCCTTGCTTTGTTATCTAAGCAATGGAGTCCAAAGTATAAGATTGTAGACATCTTAGAACAAGTCTATCAATTGATTTGTGTTCCAGATCCAATTGATGCATTGAATACAGAAATTGCAGCTGAATACAAGAATAATCACGATGAATATGTTAAAAAAGCCAAGGAGTGGACAGAGAAACACGCAAAGGCTTAAGCATTTATCTTTTAAACTTTTTTTCTTTCTATTCAAAATCTTACACTATTATTCAATCCATTTTATGGTGATGTTTGTTAAAACAACTTAAAAAGAAAGATTTGCATCCATAAAATGCTTTTTTACATTATATATTATTTTTCAATGTTTTTTTCTTTGTGATATACTATGCTCGTTTATACAACAATAATAGATAAGTGCGACCCTTATATAATACAATGCAATGCTACACATCGAATGAATTTTAATTTTTCTAAAATTTTCTAAAATTGTGATTCGTTAGTGACGCAGCAGCACCGCATGATATGCATCGACAAACTGCACACAGAACACTTTTCTTGTTATATTAACATGATAAAGTAATTTCATCAACTATTGATAATTAACCTTAAAGAATTTATCATGAAACGCATCAAGATAAACCTAGAATATTCACCTACTAATGCTCAGATATCTATATTTATCATTTAAACATGTTAATATTCATCGGTATTTTAATCTCAAATAATTTATAGGTTATTCATAAAAATAAAAGAGATAATTTAGATACATAAACATAGACAGTCACATTAATTGATTGTGAAAAGGGGATCTTGATTAAATATGGTATTGGTATCTGGAACCGCAAAAAGGTCAAACAAAGCATCAAATTGAGTAACATTCGGGACCTTGTGAACCTCTACATCCTTTTGTGGCGTTACAATTCCCTTTTGTCGATTCTTCATTTGATGTCTTGTAAGGAGTTGGAACTGGTTTCGAACAGCATTTCCGGTACGACCTTCTATAAATTGCGATATTTTATTCCATTGGTTACCAAACTCTTTGTATTTATCTAGAATGATTTGATTTTCTTCTTCAGTCCAATTGTTCACTTTAATATTGGGATTAAGGTAATTCTGGAACCGTTCTCTGCACTGTCTAGGTGTCCTCGTTTTCATTTTCGCAGAAATCGATCGCCAATTTGGGTGCGAGCCGTAATCGCTCACAAGTTTTCTAAGTTTTGCATCCTCCTGTGGAGTGAACTTCGCTCTCTTCTCAAAGTTAGCTTCTCGAGGTGTTTGCCCATTAGGAAGTAATCTATCCATTAAGATATTAAAATAAATGAATGAAGTGTCTCAAAGTCTTCAGAAATTCTAACCAAATTCAATATATCGGTAAACATAAAATTTTGCATAATTAATATCGAATCAACTCTATATATGCATTGTTTGTTTTCCTTCGTCAGATTTTTAATTTTGAATATAACGTACTTGTTCATAAACTATTCAAAATTATGTCATTGTATTGATTATATCAAGGAGGATTCTGATTTGCAGGAAGAATACTACGAAAATTTGCATTGTAGAAATTTGTTATCGATTCAATAATTAATGATCACTTTAATCCTCTAAATATCTACCTATATAATGTAAATAACAAGTCGACAAAGCAAAGCAGCTACGACGTTATATAAAATCACTTATATTTTTCATAACAACTGACCAATTAATTTTCTGATAGTTTGAATTTCATTTTTACCGAATAATGATGCTTATCATGTGATATAAAATTCTTTATCAAACGAAAAGCATTTGCAAATTATTGAAATTCCTATTTTAAAATAACATAGACAATGATACAAAAACAATGCTAAAAATTCAAAACAAATATAAAGTTATCGATAAACTTTTTTATCTGGTAGTTTAATCCGCATGCATTGTTTATCATGTCTATAGGAATCTCTTAAATTTTATCCTAAAATACGATAGTCATTGAAATAAATCAAAAATGCATGGATCGGTAATGCAAAAATTATGCTATTTTGGTTACATGATTTTTTTTTTCAATAAACATCATTCAAAACAATATTATTTAAACAAACATGGCGATTATGCTGCATACAGATCATTTTTAACGAGAATTTGAGGTTTGAATTTCTTACAAAAGATTTTTTTTTAATCAAGGAAATTCCAAATATGTCTAATGTATTTTAATATAATTTCTGCTATACTTTACGGTTTTTAGGGTTTCTCCAGCAAACATCGCAAAATATAACAATATATTTTTATTTAAATAGAATTTTTCAGGATTTAAACATTTCAAGCAATGTATTCACAATATGAGATATCAACTATATCTAATGCTTAAATTTTTCTCATATAATGTTGTTGATTTAAGTCTTTTTTAAATTATTATGCAATAAAATAATAGAAATCATTCATGTATCTCAGAACATTAATCAATATATATCAGGTTATGTTCATATATTCCATCAAATATAAATAATCTACATAATTCGAAAATTGGAATTCCTCATTATCATGTTATTAGTTAAGACTAGCTCAAATTAAGCAAACAAAACAATATTTAATTCATTGAAGGATCAAGAAACTGTTTTTTCGAATATGAAATATATAAATAGAGGAATTTCAATAATAAATAAGTAGACCGCTTTGCCAATTCGAGTATTATATAAAATAAAACCATGTCATTGATATAAACTATTTAAAAGCCTTCATTTTGATGGTTCAATTAAGATAATGAAAATGATTATCATATGCATCCAAAACCTTACTGATAGTCTATATGAACTCGAAAATGAGTTAAATATTGTCATGAAAGAACTCCATATAATACCTAAAGATTTTTTATCAAATATAAGGTTTTTGCCATTACATGTCAAAAGTCATAAAACGATAGAAACGGTTTGGCCGGTGTGGTTGAATTTCAATTTGCTTGAATTATGGGATTCAATAGTTAATGGCAGGCATTGCAACTATTTCTGCACAGTGAACGAGACACTCGCGGTGTTGAATACAGCAGTGATTTCAAAGTCCTCATCAATGCTCCTTCAGAGTTATCTGGTGAATACACAGTTAGTTCAGAAGTCACCACAATCCTTGGTGGGAGTAATTATGTTGACAGTCCATTCTACAACTGCCGTAAAACACTCACATCCATC
This sequence comes from Trichomonas gallinae, assembly GCA_008369845.1. Classification (NCBI taxonomy): domain Eukaryota; phylum Parabasalia; order Trichomonadida; family Trichomonadidae; genus Trichomonas; species Trichomonas gallinae. The sequence goes on from MRSU01011195.1 coordinate 10,448, forward strand.
CGATTTTCACGAAACAGCCGCTTGACAAGTATTTGCAAGTTCTGTTTTTATGACTCAAATCTTATCACAGCTGATCTTCGCGAGTGCATTGTCCTTATGACGTTGAACAATTCACTTTTCTCCAACTGCCGATCTCTCACAGACGTTTTCCTTCCAAACACACTCGAATATATCCTTGCAGGCTGTTTTTGCAAATGCGAATCTATTGAAACATTTTACATTCCAGACTCTCTTCTTTCCATTGAAGGTGTTACTGATGATGGGTTATTTACTTTTGAAAATTCCGTTACTAATTTTGTAATTAATCCGACTTCCAAACTTAATAATCTCCAATCTTATGCATTTGCTAAAACAAAAATTACATCGATATATATTCCAAAATCAGCAAATATCGAGATAGCCGTATTTGCCTATTGCATGCTAGAAAACATTGAAATTCATTCAGAAAATAAGAATTTTAAGACAGATGGACAAACAGTATTTACGGATACTGATAACTCAACTTTGTTGTATGCTTCATGCGCTATTAAAACGAAGTATGAAATCCCATCATTTATCAGAAAAATCGCGAATCGAGCTTTTGTTGGAGCATTAATTCCAGAAGTTGTTATGCCAACTGATAAAGTTCTTTCACTTGACACACATACCTTTATGAATTCTCAACTAGCAAAAATTAATTTTATCGAAGGATATAAATCAATCCCATTTGCGTTTTTTCAAGGCTGCCAAAATTTAGTTGAGATTCAACTACCAGATTCTCTAACAAAAATTTGCCAGACTGCATTTTTTGATTGCAAAAATCTATTAAGAATAAATTTGCCTCAAGGTTTAACAACAATAGGTTCAAATGCATTTAAAGGATGCAAAGCGTTAACGAAATTAGATTTGCCTCCATCTGTCATAGAAATTGGCCAAGCTGCATTTTCACTTTGCCCAAATCTTGTTGTTAATGTTTCCAAAAACCCAAACTTTCTGATCAAAGATAACATGCTTTTTAAGAATGGTAAGCAAGAATTAGGCGAATATTTTGGCAGTGATGGTGATGCTAATATTACTATACCGGTTGAGTGCAAAATTATTGGTTCTTCAACATTTAGCTACAAGAGCATAAGTTCTATCAAATTTTCAAATAATGATAATCTTACTGTTGGAGACAGCGCATTTTTCAGCTGTTCACTTGTTTCAATTGAATTTCCACCTGGCTTGAAATCATTGGGACAGAAATGTTTTCACACATGTCCAAGATTGACGACAGTTTCATTCACTGGGAATTTGTTGACATCAATTCCTAACTATTGTTTCTATTATTGTCCAATGCTTAATAACATAACGCTTCCTAGTTCAGTCACAAGCATTGGTGTCTCATCATTCCAAGGCTGTTCAAACATCGGCGACATTGGCTTGTCATCAACAGCTGTTACAATCATTGGACAGAATGCATTCTTCACGAGTGGACTTAGTGATGCCAGTCTTCCACACACAATCACACGAATCGACTATGGTTCATTTTGCAACAGCGGCATCACTAAAGTTGTCATCTCATGCAGTTCTATCAACCAACGCAGCTTCAGCACATGCACATCTCTCATTAATGCCACTCTTTGTGATGGTGTCGAATCCATCGACCAGTACTCATTCAATGGATGCTCTTCACTCGAGTATGTCTATCTCCCAGTAAGCATCAGATCCATTGGTGAGTTCTGCTTCCTTGACTGTTTCTCACTGAAACATGTTTTTCTTGCCGCAGAAAGCAGTCTTTCAGAAGTGAAAGGTGGTGTCTTCGTTGGATGCACATCTCTCACAAACATCAGTGTCTCTCCGATAGACAGCAAATTTGTTTTCGAGAACGGTGCACTGATGAACCGTGCAGAGACTAACCTCATCACATTCCTTCCACACAGCGGCATCACGACATTCGCAGTTCCTCCTCCTATGGAGACAATCGGTGCATATGCATTCATGTCATGCCGGACTCTTGTTCGTGTCATATTTAGCGGCAGCAACATCAAGCGTCTTAGCTACCAATCGTTCAAAGGCTGCTCTAAGCTTTCATTTATCTTCTTCAGCTCATCTAGTCTTACCACGATCGACAACGAAGTCTTCTCCGGTTGTCCTCTTCTTTGGCACTGTGGGTCAATCTCGTGTCCTCCAACACTATATCATGTCTTCCTTTCAGCAGGCCTCCCTCAACAATCTATGAATTCTGACTGCCACGAACATGTTTTCTCATGCAACTACAAACCATGTTCAACACCACACTTTATTTACTACTCTGTATTTATAATAATGTAAAAATTTATTTTAATATTCTAGTCAACAATAAGAAAGGAATTAAAAAAAAATATAATTTCATGAATGCAAATAGTAGAACTATCTCGCGTGCAATTTATACATTGTATCTTTATCTTCTAAAACATCAACCTTTAATTTGAATAAACATTAAAATCATCATAGAACAATTAAATAAAGAAACAGCTATGTGCCGAAAATATTAATTCATTAACATAGAAATATTTTGGCAGAAGAAAACTATAATATTACAGTTTACTTCCGAAACAGATTGGTCTTGACATCAACAAGGTCGATTCTACAGGTCTCACATTTCTCCACTTCGAATGCTTCTGTGGATCATTGGAGCAAGTGAGATCTCTCATCGACCTCGGAGTAAGCTATGACGTAAGGGATCGCAAAGACGTTGCTAACTCTTCTTCTCGATCTTCAACCAAAGTCAGTCGAGGGAAGTTGTAGAGTACATGCTAAATCAATGCAACTTCTCAGTCGATGAGCGTGATTACAACGGAGTGACACCACTCATGATGATTGCAAGCGGCATGCCATTACAACAAGCCCTTGAAATCTGACATATATTTAATAATTTAACATATTCTTTACACAAGAAATGTCGATAAAAACTTTTAAACGTCGTGGATTATTAAATTAAATACAAGATTAATACTTAGCTCCAATCCCCTTGACAAATATCAAAATAAACGAAAAATTGTAAATATGAACACATAATGATCATTATTCTAGAATATGTTATAAGGTTCAGGTTTTTGTTAGGAAGTTTATTGTAAGTACATTGTATTACATTTATTAATAAAGATTCGCAAAAAAAATATAAAATTATTCAGGAGTGAAAAATCCCCAAACTTCGATTTGATCAGCAACGAAACGTGATTTTCCGGCGAGGAACTCCTTTGCCTTTTGTGAGCCGTAAAGGAATCCAATGCCATAGGAATTTTCAATCTCTGAATAGCATTTATCGAAATCATCGCCAGCGATAACCAAGTCCTTGTCTCCCCAGCAAATCTTGTCTTCTGTGCCCATCGTGTAGAACTTCTGCTCGCTCTGTCCTCCATATGGGATGAATGCATCTCGTGTTATTGAGAACAAGAATGATGATGACTTGTCGGTCTTCTTGATTCCATCGCTTGTCCACTTAGAAGCTGCGAAACCGCCGAAGACTTTGTCACCGCATCTGACTAAAACGCACGTGATTCCCATGTTATCGATCATCTTCTTCATCATTCTGAAGCTCCTGCCATGTGTGTCACTGCTGTACAAGACATGCGGCTCTGGAACGCCTTTGAATGGGAAGCACATGTAAAGTTTGTTCCTTAATGATCCATCTTTGAGGATTCTTGATTCGTTGAATGGAACGAAATTGATCGAGATTCCTTGAGCGTCGTATTTAGCCTGCTTCCTCTGAGCCATCTTGGTGAGCTTGGTGTAATGCGGATCCTTTGGTTCCAAAACTGTCGACTGTTCTTCGGTGGTGTATGTGTAAGAATATTCTGACTTCGATGGATTCTGCTGTGGTGAGTTGAGTCCTCTCTGCATCACGGACTGCTTGGAAGACTTGGCCTGCTCAATGCGTGGTGGAGAGACTTCGATGCGTCCGTAGACAATCAAGTTGCCTTCAGCTTCGATTTTCGGTGGTAAGTCATCCAGTAATGTTTTTTCGAGATTCATGTTCCTGAAAACTGTTTCGAGCAATGGAACTGGCTCGCCTTTGGCCTTGTAGATCTCGAGCATAGATTTCTGGCGCCTGAGTTCTTCCTTCTTCCTCTGCAATTCGACTTGTTTCGATTTGACAGCATTGGCAATTTTTGCGTTTTGTATTCTTGAGTCTTCGATTGCCTTCATCGCGATTCTCATGATTTCGTCTTCAACTGTCTTCTGGTTCATCTTGATCTCCTGAAGCTTCTCGTCCATCTCCTCGAGAGCACTGTCGATTTTACGCTGCCTGTCATCGAAGAATGGCTGTGGACGCTTAAGTATGTTCATAGCTTCTGTGTAAGCTCTGTCGATTGGAACCAATTTGTGCTTCGAGGCTTCTCCATGTGCGTGACTACCCTTTACCTTGCATTCCATGCAAACCGGGCAGTGGCACTTCTGGCAGTAGTACATAACGTTGCAATTCTTATGCTCTGGGCACTTTTGAATGTAAGGAAGCGATTCTAGTAAGTTAGAACGCTTGTGGTCCTTGGAGAAATCATTTGTATGGATCTTCTCGTCGCATTCTGTGCATAATCTCTTAGCATCGTGTTCGCAATAAATTGTTGCGTTGTGATTGCCGCAGATATCACAGATATGATAGCATGGCTCCTTATCAGAAAAGCCTTCTTTGTATTCAAACTTGCAAATATGAAGAGCACGGACTTGTCCAGGATTGAAAACAACGAATCTGTTGTCTCCAACGCGTAATGTCTCGTATCCTTCTTGAAGATTCGATACTGTTGGTGTCTGTGCCAAGTATTTGACGCTATCTATACCAGCTTTAATATCTTGATAATTGATAATTTTTCCTAAAGCAACTTGAAGATGGAAAACTTCATTGAGAACATTTGACTGGTTGAGCGGAACTGTGTCGGCTGTAAAAGTGAATCCGTCATTCGGATGAACTTTGATTCCGTGCGAAACGATATCGTTTTTAGACTGCTTGATGCCAACTGTTGGGATAAAAACATCAACAACATTGGCTGGTTGATGGGATTTAACGAAATTGTTGAATTGAGAATTAACTGGTTTTAAGCTAATATCGAATAAATCCACAAGCTCCAAGCTTGGTGCATTGAGCTGAAGCCTGAGCTGGTGTTCAACGTATCCAAACTCTTCACTGAAAGGCGAGACTTTTGGGATGGTTAATGACATTATTTAGTTTTTAGAGTGAAACTGTTAGACGTTAATTTTTTTTTTTCATTTGTAAACTCGACCTTGATTTTATTGCATTTTTAGTATATTCATGAATTTTTTTATATATTTTTTACAAAATTTTGCTTATTCATTCAGTTTTTTAAAATTTCAAAATAAAAACATGCATTTTAACTGATATTTAGTATATCATTCTTACATATGTAAGTTGATAAGATATTTTGTTGATTTAAAAATATATATTACCTATTGATTTTCAAAATTCAAAATCAAAACATAGATTTTAACTGATATTTAGTATATCTACAATGCATATGTAAGTTGTTAAGCTGTTTTGTTGATTTAAAATATATACTATCTGTTGATATTAAAAATTCAAAAGAAAAACTTGCATTTTAACTTATATTTAGTACATCAAAAACGTATATGGAAATATATAATATATTTTATCGATATAAAAATATATTACCTGTTGATTTTTATCATTCAAAATATGAAATTTGCATTTTAACATATTTCTAGTAGACTTCAAAACTATATAGACATAGTTAATTTATTTTATTGATTTAAAAATACATATTATGCAATGATTTTTTTATTTCCGATTAAAATTTGCATTTCAACCAACTTCTAGTATATCAAAAAACTATAAAGAACTAGTTAATATGTTTGTTTAAGTCAAAAATAAGTATTACTTATTGAATTTTTATTTCATCAAATATATTTTGTTGTATTTTAATAAAAACATGTTTGTATTCTAATGAAAATGTTTTATTTGATGTTATTATAATGGAAAGAAAGTATCTAAAGAAAAATTTAAAGAATAAATATATATATTTTAAAAAAGTATAAAAATAAATATATTATAACGCCGGTGGTAAATCTTTGACAGTATTTTCGAAGATTGTCTTCGCTGTATTTCTGTAATTATCAATTGCTGTACTATCGAATCCCTGGATCTCATCAATAAGCTTGAAGAGTCTTTCACTTCCAGAGTAAGCGGCCATGTGCAAAATTGTCTGTCTCTTATCATTCTTTTTATCATAATCTATTCCTGGTGTGATCAACAAGGCTTTTGCGGTCTCAATTGATCCACTCTCGCATGCAGCATGGAGAGGTGTTTCTCCATCAACACCACGAGCATTAATATTGGCACCTTTAATTTTCAATAATTGAACACCCGCAATAAAGTTGGAACGAGCAGCTTCTATGAGTGCATCATCCAAGTCTGCCTGTGTAACATCTGTATGTTCGAGCAACCAGTAAAGTGCATCAAGTCTTCTATTTGTTGCAGCTGCAGCAATGACTGCGTGGTTCTTGCTTGGTGGTTTCTCTGTATATAAGCTTGCCTGAACAGCAGCATGTGTTCCAATTGCGCCAAGTTCGTGTGTAAACTGACGATAAATTACTTGATTTTCTTCTGTTCCACTTTCATCGTCATTTTTACCAGAAAGGAGATGGTTTTTGGCTAAGTGTTCAAGAATAGTTGTGTTTCCACCAGCTGCTGCGTAATATGAGATAGAATTATTTGAAAAATCTTTTAGACGAGAGCATTTGTATGTTTGGAGGATAATTGGACCAGCGATACCAAGATATGCGCAGATCATTAAGATATGTGGGCGTAATGAAAACCATTGGTTTGGATACAATGGATTTGGCGGCATCTGGAAGTCATCGGTCCTTGAAATGTTCTGAATTGTTTCCTCATTATGCTTGATGAGTTTTTCGATAATGGATCCTTCTTCAAATCCGCTGTCAAGATAAGCAGCAGTTTTGATCCACTTCCTGTGTTTGTTAAATTTGGATGTTGTAAGTGGCTCGTTGACATATGGTTGTATAAGATCTCTATATGACTGCGAAAGAAGGTCGAAATCTGTTATTTGAGCGAGAATTTGATTAAATTGTTCTGGATCATCAACTTCGAGTTCTGGAGTGAAATGGAAGAATAGAAGGAAGTATTGGTTCTCGAATTGCTTTGGATATTTTGATAAAACATACTTAATATCATTAAGAGTATATATTCCATCTTTGAAAAGATACCTAAGTATTTTGAAATGGAAGATCTTTTTCCTAGTATCTGAAATCGCTGTTCCGTAGAATTTAAGAGCCTCTTCCCGAAATAGAGAATAAGCCTTGCAATAATATGCGATAGTTTTAACGATTGCTTCCGAATTCTGTTGTGGATCCATATAAGCAGCAGATAAATCGCGAAGTAGGAAGTTGAATGTTTCCCTATCTTCTGTTTGAATAAGAAAACCGAGAGAATTTAGCAAATCTTCTTCATTCATTCCCTGTGTTCTCGAGAGGATGAACTGGGCCTTCGCAAGGGCCTCGAGTTGGTCCTCTCTGGCGATTGGAGCGCCCCCAATTTTCACAGGAATCGACATTTTGGATATAACTGTTTCAGTTAGAATTCTGGAAATTTGTTTTTCTTATCATTCATTGTCTCTACATCATATATAAATGGCTTTGTCTAAATTTGAGTTGGTTTGGCGGTTTTTTCTTACATCACTTTTCTTCCCGTTTTTCGTTATTGGTAAAGCAACTAGATGCATTTCTGTATCCACGTCAAAAGAAATCGTTAGATATAAACCATTAACCAGATTTTTACACGACAAAATTATTATTTATTTGTCAAAACTGCACTTATTTGAATTGATTTACACGACAAAATTTAAATTTATTTGTCAAAATTATTTGAATTAATTTACATGCCAAATTTCATTACCTCAAATCTTAAGATTATTTACATATTTACACGACAAATTTCTTTAAAGAAAATGAATGAGGTAGAATCAATTTATAAAACAATATGAGATTTGCTTAGTAAATTGTCATTAATTATGCAATTAATTACCATACAAGATGCTGTTCAAATGCAGAAAGCAAATAAATCAAAAACAATGGAAAACTGCTCTCAAAATCGCGGTAGGGAAAATAAAACGGTTCCAAAGTGTATATGTGATGCACACAATGTGAAGAGGCAGCGTGAACAACAATAAAATCATATAAGTCAATTTTGAGAAAGATTTTTTCTGAGAGATAAATCAAATGAGGTTGAAAAGATTTGGAAGAATATGCAGGAAACAGAAATAAAGAAGATGAGGAAAAAGATTGGCAACTTTTATGAAGGAAATAATCGTTTTAGCCAAAATTCAATTGAATATTTTGATTTTCTTCGATTCACTCAAATTACTTCATATATTTCGATGTCTTCAGTCAAGGGAGATCCACTCCTCGAGATACAAGACGGTCTCGAGACAATACCGTCCGACAGCAAGAGAAAGACATTCTTCTCACGCAAAATTGTTATGTTGTCTTTGATCGTTGCCGGAAGCATCATGTTTGGCGTCATCCTCGCGATGATCTTTACATTCTCCATCCAGAAGAAGCGTATCCCAGTCTCAAACCAGTACGACACACTGTCTGGCTGCGACGTCTATCCTTCGATGTCATGCCAAGGCTCGTCGAGCACAATGGACTCTAAGTGGCATAACAACAAGTGGAACACGCCTAAGCGCGGCGAGGACAGGTGGAAACCAGGCTTCCAAGACATGTCAACACTCGCAGGCTACGCGCAGCTCAAGTACGCATCAGGAATGAAGTCGTGCACAGTCAACATCATCACAAAGACCTCAAAGAGCCTCGACCTCACATACTACTTCGACGGCGTCGCGCAGTCTTCGAACAGCAAAACGTTCGACACATCGTACAATAAAGTCCTCAAAGTCAAAGTCATCGCGGCAACAGGCGAAGTCCTCGAGCTCGACGGCATCGATTTTCAGTGGAACGCAGCGCCGATCGCATCTCGCAAGTACAACTACCGCAACGGACAGAAAGGCGCAATCGTCGAGCTCTTCGGATGGCCAGACGACGACATCGCGAAGGAGTGCAAGTTCATCGCAGACGCTGGATACATGGGTGTCAAGATATTCCCACACCAAGAGCAAATAATGTCATACCAGCCTTTCAACAACCAGATGAACCCATGGTACTTCATGTACCAGCCAGTCTCATACAGGCTGCAAGGCAGGCTCGGCACGCGCGACCAGCTTCGAAACATGATCAACACATGCCGCTCTTACGGTGTCCGCGTCTATGCAGACGCTGTCGTCAACCACATGACAGGAAATGGAAACGACTTGTCTAACCACAGAAACCCAGGTGCCGGATGTACGACATGGGGCAACAAGACTTCATCCGCATACGAGAACGGGTCTCCATACTACACACCAGCATACACATACGAGATCAACCCGAACACAGGCAGAGGAACGAACGCACTCGAGTTCCCAGGCGTCCCGTATGGCCCAGAGGACTTCCACTGCGACAAAGCACTCAACTCTTGGAACGACCCTAACATCCTCAACTCTGGATGGCTTTCCGGACTGTCTGACCTCGACACATCAAAGGAATACGTCCGCCAGCGAATCGCAGACTTCATGGTCGATCTCATCTCCATCGGCTTCAGCGGCTACAGAGTTGACGCAGCGAAGCACATTCAGCCATCAGACTTGGCTGCAATCTTCGGCAAAGTCAAGGCAGGCCTCGGTGGCAAGCTCCCAGACGACTTCATCACATGGCTCGAAGTCCTCACAGGTGGCGAGTCGCAGATGCTCGTCCAAGGTGACGGTGACTACTCATTCACAGGTGGTCTTACTAAGTTCTTGAAGGCAAACGGGCTCAGCGACGACGAGATCCTCAAGATCAAGATCTGGTGGTCAGGATACCCAACAGAGCCATGGAACGACAATGGATCAATCGACATCCGTCGCAAAGTCATCCAGAACGACGACCACGACCAACAGAACGATGGCTCTTCATCACGCGACATGCACGACGAGGGCTGCGTCTTGTTCAAAGGCTGCTCGCCAGACTCACACAGGTCGTATGAAGTCAAGCTGTTCACAAACCCGAATGGCGCCAACAACAACAAGGAAGACTACCCAATCAGGATGGTCCTCTCATCTTACTACAAGGCAGCCAACGGCGCCATGGGCATCCCAGACGGCATGTCTACATGCGACAAGTGCACAACGACATGTGGTGGATGCAAGGACAGACCATTCGTCCAGGCATACAACCCATCTGCGACATCTTACCCAGGTGGCTACGGCTACACATACGTTCACCGCGACTCTGCGATCATCAACGCGATGAACAACTGGATGGCATGATCGCCACTCCTCCTATCTCTCTATAATATAAACTCGTATAATAGTTTATTCTTATCTCTCAATTACCTCTTTTTAAATTGCATTTCAAATATAATGTAATATCTTCAATATCCTAAATAGTATCAATAACATGTGCAATGTTATATACTCCTTTAGAATAACAAGCAGGGAGTTAATATGCTTTCAAAAAAAAATATAAAATAAAGAAATAAAACATTTAACAAATATAAACATTACTTAGCCATGATCTTCTCATTTGACATACGAGAGAATATCGGAGGAAGATCTGGGCTCAATTTGATAAGTTTTTGATCATTATCACTAAGTTCTGTAGTCTTTGTGTAAACAGGCCTCTTAATATACATTCTTGAGTAAGTTTTACGCTTAGGAGCTTCATTGATTACTTCTTTTGGCTGTGTTTCTTGTTGTTTTCGAACTCCAACCATTAAACAGTCCGGAAGAGGCATTGTCCACTCTTTCTTAACTTCTTTCTGTTCAACAACTTCTGTCCTTTGTTGCTTTAAAGCTGTCTGTGCTCTGATTTTATTTGCCTTTCTAACAATAACAGCATCAGCAGCGCTGAGTGGACGCTCCATAAGTTGCTGCAGTATAGATTGAGGCCTCTTTGGTTTGCTTTGCAAAGTCTCGCGTTTCTTTTGTATTTTCGGTCTATCTGCAGCAGAAATATCAAGGCCATCTAGAACTTTGAGCCATGGCATCGCAGCTGCTACTGTTTGTCTGTATCCTTTCTCAAGAGTCAATGGATTTCCGCGCAAATCTAAAACTTCTAAGTTTCGTAGATGGACTATTTTCGCCAAAGTTGCTTCTAAATCTTGTAAATTATTTGATGATAGATATAACTCGTTGAGAAACGTTTGTCTCGATAAATTCAAATCTCGAATATTGTTATCTCGCGCATCTATTAGTGTTAAACGTATATTTTTCTCGAGATTATTTAATACTTCTATTTTGTTGTGTGGTATATATAAAGCAATTAGATTTGGATAAAATGAAAGGTCGTTTGGTCCGATTTCGCGAATATTTGCTTGGTCGACAACGAGTTCTTGCGTGGAAAAAGGCGTAATCCTCAAACGCGAGGATGTTTCAAGGAAAGGATTCTTCGTCTTTTTCGTTTCTTTCATTTTCGACAAATAACGGATAAATTTTTTTTTCTCTTTACCGGATATTTTTGCATATTATTTTAGTATATCATTGTGGTTTCACTTTTCACAATATATTATAGGCAAAATTCGTAACAATGATGGTTGATTAAGATTTAATTTCTAGATATAGAATATATCTAAAATGCAATATATGAAAACATGAAAATTTTGAGAAAAATTCAAAAATTATCTTGAAATTATTTTGATTTTTCTATTATTATTTGATATTTAGCATTATCATAACTATAGAAACTTTTTCATAAACATAATTGATTATTTAATTAAAAATGAAAATATTAAATAATTAAAAACTAAGAATATTATTATAATTTTTTAATATTTTGGTAATAGTTGATAATTGCATTAAAATAACTAGTTGGTTGTTTTATATTTTATATGTTAAAGCGAAATATTCGATTAAAATTGAAATCTACTCATTATTTGAGGAAAAAAATGTTTCATTTTGCTTCATTATTGCGTTTCTAAGAATTTTAATTACAAAAATAGTTAATATGATGAAAAAGGAGTCTAAAAACAGGTATATAATAGAAGCCGTTATTTTTGCGTTTAGCAAAAAAAAAGAGAATTTTTTACAAAAAATATGGATAATGATTTGCCTCCCGACACGAATGACTCGAATTCGGGTCCAAAAGTCATCGAAAAGATATACTTCGCTGCTATTGCGAAACAATTAGCACGAAATTCGCGAGAAATTCTCAAAGAATCAAATTATCGAAAACCAATGGATACAGAATCATATAATTTGGCCGCAAAATTCGTCACACAATACTTATCTCAAAAGAAATTTAAACTTTCTCTTAATACTGCAGTTTTAGAATCTAAAAATCTCTTCAAAATCAAAGAACAAAAACCTTACGTTAACAAGGTGTTGAAGGTTGATACAGAAAAGTCAGCTGTCATTCAACTTGCTGCTGCAAAAAAGGCTAAAAAACCTAAAAAAGAATCAAGAAAGAAAATCCAGCAAAATCTGATGCAATCAGATGATTCAGATCTCACAGAACAGAGTATTGTTGCCGAAGCAATTGAACTTCGCCAAAGAAATCTCGAAGAAAACCAAAAATCAGTTAAATCAAGGAAAATACACAAGAAATCCAAGGCAAATATCAATACAGGTGACACATTTACAGAAGAAAGCGAAATTTTTGTACTTCCTGTACATGATCCAGCTTATGCACTTCCGAAGGACATTCAAGCTAAAATGGTTAAATCAAGAAATCCACCTCCAGACAAATCAAGCAAAAGCAAGTCTACAAAACGCTCAGTAAGCAAACATCAAAAATCATCAAAGAAAACATCGACAAACATTGATTACTCAGCATATTCATATACTTATACATACGATGAATCAGCTCCAGGCTCTTCAAAGCAAACAGCTGCAGTCATGAAATTACCAACTCCGCCAAATTCAGAAGGAACTGGTTCTTACGCGTCCGGATCATATTACACTGGATATTCGTACTCATATACTGGGGCTTATGGAACTTATTACGATTCAAGCTCAGCCAGACAAGATCAATCTTATGCAAATCGCGCTGTTTCCTTCATTTCATCATCAAACAAGTCAGAAAAGCCGCCAAAGCAGGATCACTTCTTCCAGACAGAGCCAGAAAGAGCGCCAGAGGGTTCACCAGATTATCTCGTCAAAATCAGAGGAAAAGAAATCGTTAGCTCTGACGACGAAGGAAACAGCACTGGCCTCGATAAGTACTCAGCACCAGCTATTGCTGGAATCAAGCCGGCAAAGAACAACGAATTCTTCAACAAGGAGGCAGTCGCAGAGGCGCAAAAGGAAAGAGTGCTTAAACCATCCGAGCTGAAAAAGTTGAATTTCTCTGAGAGGTCTGCCACATCAAAGAAGTCAGGAATTCCATCAGAAAAAGGATCAGGGGCAGCCAAACAACAACCAAAGGCTGCAGCAAAGCCTGCCCAAGAAAAGCCATCATCAAAGAAGCCTTCGAAAGTCGAAGAAGTTCATGAAGAAGAAGAAGAGCTTGAAAAAGCTGCAGATGAACTTGAGATAGTTGCTGAAGAAGAAGAGGAGGAAGAAAAAGCTGAAGAGGAGGAAGAGGAAGAAGAAGTCGCCGAAGAAGATGCAGGCGAACAATAAAGATTTTATTTTAATGTTTTTATCATAAATCATCATTTTTATCTCATAAATATAACTCAACTGAAATTCCTGAAATTTATTGTTTATGCACAGTTCGATATTCTATGATACAATGACTTCAATAGTTGCAATTTATCAATGGTCAAGAGTTTCATTTAATATTGATTAGATTTTGATGTTATCAGAAACAGGTGGAGAATCAAAAATTTTGAATCAAAAGTTCATATCAATATTGTATATTACTTATGTCTCACTGATATTCAATCCGAGAGGAAACTTGAAAAATTTACATGTCAAAATGTAATAATTTACAAAATATTTTGACATGTAAAATAAAATACGTTTTGATGTTACGCCCATAATTTTACAAATTATTCCAAATTTTTTTATGATGAAAATACATTAAGTACCATTAGTATAGTAAAACAAAATTGAATGGAAAAAGTTTAAAATTTAATGGGAGAAGCTAAAGAGGAGAATATTAAAGTTGTCGTTCGATGCCGTCCCATGTCTCAGGATGAGATCAAAGATGGATACCATCAGGTTGTTCAGGTTGATTCCAGGAAAGCTGTAGTTAACCTATTCAAAAATCCTGATGATTCAGAGCCAAAAACATTCCCATTCAACTCCGCGTACCCGGATAATGTCACACAACAGTTCATTTACGATGACTGCGCGCGCCCAATTGTCGATGCCGTTTTAGAAGGTTTCAACGGAACAATTTTTGCCTATGGTCAAACTGGCACAGGTAAAACTTATACAATGGAAGGAGAAGTTACTAGTGAAGAAGATAAAGGTATCATTTTGCATGCATTCGATCACATTTTCGCACATATTTCTCAAGTCAAAGATAGAGAGTTCCTTGTTTACGCATCTTACTTGCAAATCTATATGGAAGATGTATACGATCTTCTCGCAGATCCAAACAAGAAACTTCACGTTAGAAATATCGATAATGATGTTAAAGTTGTCGGTCTTTCTTCTCACATTGTTAAATCGCCAAAGGAGACTACAGATCTTTTAGTTGCAGGTAAGAACAATCGTGTTGTCGCTGCAACAAGTATGAACAAAGGATCGTCACGTTCTCACTCTGTTTTCACAGTTATTGTTGAACAGCATAGTGAAGAAAGAGGTACCCGCATGGGTAAATTGCATCTTGTCGATCTTGCAGGTTCAGAAAGATTATCAAAAACACAAGCTGAAGGTCTTACAGCCATTCAGGGTGCTAAAATTAACCGCTCTCTTCTTGAACTTGGTAATGTTATATCCGCGCTCGTCACAGGCAAAAAGCATATTTCATATAGAAACTCAAAGCTCACGCAGATCCTTCAGGACTCACTTGGTGGCAACTCCAAGACAGTCATGATTGCTACACTCGGCCCAGCGAGCAAAAACTATGAAGAAACAAATTCAACATTATTATACGCTACGCGTGCCCGTGATATTAAGAACTCACCTAAGATCAACGAAGATCCAAAGGATGCATTACTTGGCCAGCTTCGCGATAAAATCGCAGAACTCAAAAGACAATTAGCCGAGCAGCAGGCGAACGGCGGCATGCCAGTTATGGACAACTCAGAGATGAAGGAGATCGAAGAGCGCCACAGGAAGCAAGTTGAAGAGCTCATGGCGAAGAAGAACATCACTGAAGAAGAAAGGAAGAAGATGAAGGAATCATTAGAGAGCGAATACGAGAAACAAAAGCAGATCTCTGAGGAAAACGAGAAGCTTAAATCGAAGATCGAGCAGATGCAGAAGTCCGTCCTCATCGGTGGTGAGAACCTTGTCTCCAAAGCGAAGATGCAGGAAGAAATCATTCGCAAGCAGAAAGCGGAAGAAAGGAAGCAAATAGAACTGCAGCGTCAATTGGAAGAAAAGAACAAAGAGAGAGAAAACAAACTTTTGCTTGTTGAAAAGAAGTATTCATCAATGAAGGATGAATTATCTGAGAAAGAATCAACAATCAAGAAGCTTGAGCCACTCATCAAACAGCTCGAAGAAAACATCGAAACAATACAGGCACAATTCGAACGCGAAAAGGAGCAAGAAAACAAGAACTTGAAGAAATTGAGACAGGAATGTGCTCTTTTGAGAATCGTTGCAGAGACTTTCATTCCTGCTGATAAGCTTGACATGGTCATCAAGAAGTTCTCTTACGATGAAGGCGAACAAAAAGTAACGATTCCATTCCAAGAGCTTGCTGGACGTCGCGTTGTTGAAGAGAAAGAAGAAGAGCCCGCAAACAGCAACATCTTCATCCAAGGTATGGATGGACCAATGGACTTCCTCTCAACACATGTCGATATCACTAAACCTTCGAAGGAAGAGGTTCTTCAGGCAAAGCAGAAGCGTCAAAAGAACGTTAAACACGCCCTCAACGAACTTGGCTTTGTTGGCTCGATGTTCACAAAGAAGAAGACTGATGCCAATTAATATATTGTTCTGTATTCATCAAAATTGATATAAAGATTTCTATTGAAAATTAATAATATAGTCTAACAATAATCTATTAAATTTATTTTTGCTGTAAACCACTTAGCTGGTTATTAATTATGTATATATACTAGGACTATAGTTCATTACATACTGCGTCTGGGTTGTGAAATGAAAAATGTTTTTTGATATGAAATTATATCTAAGAAAAATCACCAGTATACAATACTTGAAGAAATATGTGCCCAATGAAATGTTTTCTATCAATAAAATAGCTTAAGTAGTATAATGATAGTGTAGAAAAGCAATATTCAAAAAATCTGCTTTGTAAAATTATTGGCAATATTGTAAAAATCTAATATTCAGATATGTTATTCAATAAAGATATAATATATGATTAAAAATGAATTTGACACGTAAAAAATCGAGTGACCGATTATCGAAACAACGAAATTTGATTTACATTGGTATCATAAAAACAATTAAAAACCAGAGACAAAATTTGGCTGCTGGAAAAATATCGGATATTTTGCCACGTAATTTTACGTTACTAAAATTTTAGAAAATTGATAACTACCAGAAAATTTCCTTAGATCTTTCATCTCTAGCATCCTTATGTAATATATAATCTATGGATAAAATATTATTTAAAAAGCTAGTGCCGATCTATGCCAAAAAATGCTTTATTTTGCCACGTAAAAGAACGATAACTTTTTAGTCAGTCAAAAACATTTTAAAATTTACTCCACTCATCTAAAAAAGAAGTAATAACACGAAAAAATCGGTCGATTTGTTTGAGGGGATAAAAAGTGATGTCAATATAAATGGCCGAACACTTTTCACATTTTTTAAAAATGGAGCCAACACTCAACGACCTTACAGAACTCAAGAGACTTCTTGCCCTCGGCTCAACGCCATACGTCGAGGCCCTCCTCAAGGCTGAGATCGAGAAGATCGAGCCAAAGTTCGCTACAATGCAGGAAGAAAAGAAGGATGAGGCCAAGCCAGCTGGTCCAGTTCGCAGATACCAGTCTATCACATCATACGCTTTCTCTGATTCCAAGGACAAAGCCGAAATAATGATCAGAGAAATCCGTGGTCTCGAGCAGGCTAAGATCGAATTCGAGCCAGTCGAGAATGGCTTCTCCATCGCTATCATCCGCGAGGAACAGAACCTTCCAAACTTGAAGCTCGTAGTTTCCCCAACAAAGGCCATCAAGCCAGAGGAATCCAAGTACAAGGTCCGTCGTGAGACTCTCACAGTTATCCTCGCCAAGAAGAAGGAGGAGACATGGATGAAGCTCAAGGATACATCCGCTGCAGTCACAAAGGAAGATAAGAAGAAGAAGGAAGAGGAAGAAATCGATGCTAAGGAGAATCCAAACGCTGCCCTCATGAACATGATGAAGAAGATGTACGATGAGGGTGATGATGAAATGAAGAGAACAATCTCCAAGGCTATGTGGGAAGCTCAGCACAAGAAGCCAGAAGATGAGAAGAAGCCATAAAAATATGAATTGTATACATCCTAGAATAAAATCAAATCTTTACAAAACATTTTAACATTTTGAATACTTGATTACCTATAAATACATCTACTACAACCTCCACTTATCCGATGTAATCCTTGAGCTCGATTGGATCAACCACTGCATAATCTTCACGATGAAATTTAGTGAGTGACAGACAAGAATGCTGCAGCATTTCAATTGAAACTAGCTCCTGTCCGACATTCGGGCACTTTCTTGCACAGTCGAAGAGACCACCACTGCCTTTTCATCCATGGTTTCGTTTACTCAATGATCTATTCTTTTAGATTATCGCTGCTTCACTCACCAGCTCACAATATGCTTGTTAGTATGGATCCTAAAGCAGCTCTGCTTCAATCGCTAACTCACAGTGTGTTTCTTGGTGTGGATTTAAATGTGGTAACAGCCTGTACCAGGGATAATAAACATTCATTATCTTAAAAGTCCAAAATTAAAAATGTGAGTGATTTTTATTGCTTTTAAAAGCATATAAAGAAGTTTCTAAATATAAATTTCAAGCTAAAAATTCATAAGTTTGAAGATTTATAGATGATTGAAGAAGAAGATCTTCTTGATTACAAATCCGGAGTCTCATATGATAAAGAACGAGGTGAAATAGAATCTATAGCTGATATCGGTACAAATTCCAATCAAATTTCGGACTCAATTTTAGAAGATTTAAATAATTACCTTGAAATGTCAAAAAGCAGTGAAAATACAGAAATATATGAAGCAGTTGAATGGATAAACAAGATGTTTCACTTTGTTTTCATATATTGTCCAAAAGATTTTATTCTTGCCTTAGCAGACTTTTGTAAATCAGATATGAACGAATTAGTTATAGAATCATTTGATTTATTACTAAGATTCATGCATTCTTCACGAAAAAATGAATTTCTCGATGATTTACTCAATAACAATCTAGTTGAACTGATACAATCACATTTTCCGAATAACCAAACAATAGATATGCTATCCCCAGTATCAACAAGCGATATTGGAAGAAAATTATTACTCGAATCTGATTTAATTGCAACAATTGACTCATTTTTCACAGATGAATTAGAATCAGAATCAGTGGGTCTAATTGCACAGTTTCTTGCTAATTTAACAAAATATCCTTTTACTTACAAAAATCAAATTGATAATGTATGCAATATCGTCCTAAAATTCGGAAATTACATTAAAAAGGAGATAGATCCTATCATTTCTTCTAATATTACTCGCGCATTTTGCAGTTTTGTTAATAGTTCTGATAACTTTGCTGATTTCTTTATAAATAACTTTGAATTACCAATGTTTTTCATATTTGATGGATTGCCATTTGCAGGAGAAGAAGAAAACGAAGAGGTTTCAAATGCAAGATATGCATCAATATCAGACGTTATAGTAATGATACACGATTTGTTGTGCTACAAAGAAGACTATTGCATGTATGCTTTAGATAATGGATTGCTCGATTATATTGAAGATGTTTTTTATTATCCAGATGATTATTTGAACACTGTTATTATAGAACTGCTTTCGAACGTCATGAGCATAGTTCCAGAGATAATAAGACAATATCACACGAATAGTTACGAATCAATGCTCTCCAGTCAGTTATATGACACAAACATTTCAGTGGCAAGAAGAATAGCTACCGTCAACTTTATTTCAACTTTTCTTATATCAGGGATGAGTGTTGACAAATCTTTCCTTTACGAAATACAAGGTGGGATACCAGATGGTGGATTGTTCATGGCTTTAGTAAGAAATATAGAAGTCATCACGAATATAGATGATATTAATTTGGCGCTTGACGCACTTTTGAAAATTAGAGAGTTTGAGTGGACAGAAGAAATAGATCAAATACTTACTGCAATGAATGAAGATGATACAATCAGAGGGTGGCTCGATGACGTCCAATGCCAAGATGAAAAAGAAAATGATGCGAAATTTAAAGCACGCATCATGGAAGACCTTCTTAAAAGCATAGAAATAGATGAGTAAATAGAGTTATTGTTTATCATATTACTGAAAACCTTCAAATCTTTATTTTTCAAAAAAAATATTTTATGAAAATTTTTGAATTTTGATTTAGCATTGAAAACAATAAAACAAATGGTTTCAATGATGAATTACACTGAATATTTTAAACAAATTGTAATTTTGAGTAATATTTAGAGAATCTGTTTATATTATTTGTATTTCAAAACAAAACATGTATAATTTAGATGAGTTTGAAGACAAAAGCACTCAATTTATGGAGCCATGAGCCAAGTGGAATAAGAGGTCCAATATTTTTGCTCTTACTTCTTCCAGTAAGGTGTTCTGTATCTTTAGAGAGGTTAACAGCACCAAATGCGATAGGCACCATGACGAAAATCGAGAAGTCTCCGATAACTTGAAAAGTTGAACCTTCGTTGCGAGCAATGTAATTTGACCAGTATGCAAATGAAAGTACAGCATTAACACAACCCTGTATGAGAACGTAAAATGGAATTGCGTCGAATAAAATTAATAACCACCAAAAAGCCAAGAAAAGAGGATAAAGTGTCATTTGTCTGAACGGAAGGAATAAAGCGAAAACAACAACGAGGACACCGATGAATCTCGATAAGCGTTTGAAGAAAATTCTATTCTCTTGAAGTAAATCGAACAATGCTTGTAGGCTCATTAAGAAGGCCACGATTAAAATAACAATCAGAATGGCTCCACCAATGTAACCAACAAGAAAGTCTAGTACTGGTTTAAAGAAATCCATGATTAATTTAAATAAGGTTAATTCAAAAAATCAAAATCCAGCTTTTTCATTATCATTTTCACAACAAGCTAATAAAAATATAAAACTTCTCCACGAGAAAAATCCTCAAATTTCATTTTTAAATATTTTGATAAAAATTATCTTTTGATTTAGACAAACAACACTTGAAATATTAATATATTAATAATAAAACTATTCTTTTCTATATAATAACAACAAAGAATAAAAAAAATTTTTTTCATTATATTTTTTTCATTGATTGGTTGCAAATTAGGGAAAATTACAAACATGATATCTACTACGGTAACATATAGGAGTTGGCCAGGAAGAATTTGATTTTTGTACTAAACTTTCAAATTTAACCGAAGATGTATTTGGAAAAGTGAAATTATATGGATATACTCCAATTTTTCACTAAAACTAACAAAAAAGTACAATGAAATAGATAAATTAAAAAATTACAACTGTTTCATCTAATAACAAACATGTGTATGAAACAGCTGGTCATATTAATATAAAAATATGATGCTAAATTCTTCTAATAAAAGAATAATAAAATTAGAATTAAACAGTATTAATTTTGTATTGTAATTCCGACCATTTGAAGCCATCTATGTTGTTTGGAATAGGAATTATCCATGTCCACCACGATTCACCTAAAATCTGTTTTAAGTTGTTAACAGAGCCTTTATTATATTGGTCTGGATCCTGTTTCGCTATCCTTTCAAGTGTTGTTCTGTTTGTCGTTAAGTTTGTGCAATATGATAATCCAAAACAAGATGTGAACAAAGCGAAGAATAAAAGTATGGCAAAAACGAACCACATGATACCATGAAAATCACTCTTGTCCTTTTTCGTAAAGAAAATTATGTTAAGTGCACACATAATAAATAATAAAGCAGAATAGACATTAAATAGTACAAATGCTTTCATATTACGTAATGCAATGCAATTTCCAACAAGTGGACAGTGATGATCGAATCTAAAGTAACATCTGTTGCATTCTGAGCAGTGATGAGTTCTATCGCTCTTTGGTAGATTACATTTAGGACATTTTAGATATCGAGTGATATCTTCTGGTAATTCTGCTAGATTTCCGTTGTGCAATAATTTGCGTTTTTCTAAACATCTTTCTACACTTCCTGCATCAAGCCAAGATGTAACAATGTGGGCAATAATCCAGAAAAACGAGAATAAACTCCAAAAAGCCAACGAAATTAATAAAAATATTTTGGGAACGCCTGTTAGATAGAAAAAGTCGACGTAGACAAACTTTATGTTGCAAAATTGCGCTCCTGCAAAAACAAGAAATATGATTGTTCTTGTTAAAGCATTGCAATTGCAAGGAGCGAAAGTTGCCATACAGATTTTGACAAAATTTAGCGATAAACAAATCCATTATAGCCCAAATCTGCTATTTCAAATCAAAATATTTCAACATTGCTAAAATATATTTTTTTCAAAAATTAAAATCCAAAACTATTCCTTAGCAAGTTTCCATTATTACCTATACAACTATATATGCTTAATTTTTCGTTAACACACAATATTATCGTTCAAAATAGATTCGATGAAATAAATATTACAATTTAACATAATAGATTTATACATCATTTATATTTCTATTATTAAATCATTATGAAATCATCTGTCATATGGTGCGAATTTAATGATGTTAATTTTGAATCACAATATATCTTTTCATGAAATTTTATGTTATTCTATTAGTTTAAGTTCTAAATGATAATCTGAAAGAAATCATCTTCATACTTTACTATCATATTAAAAGTTTGCTGAATGAAGTTTCTCCCGAGAATATATTTTAAAAATTTAAATATAAAATATGATTCTTTGCATTCTAAATATTGTAGATTTTATTTATTTTAAGTCATTTTTTATTTGTTGTATGAAATATTATTTGATCACTGAACTTGATGCGATTCAGCAAAGGGCCAGCAAGTTCAAATTCACTTGTTGTTCAATACATGATGAATGGATTGCTTTTGGAACGTCGACAGGCAGTATTCATATGTACAATTTAAAAACAAAGAAGTTTCCGAATATTATTTCAGAATCACAGATATCAACATCGATAAAAGCATTAAAATTTTCGCCCAGTGGCAATTTTCTTCTCGTCTGTGAAGAAAATCGAATTTCAATTGTAGAAAATCCTAAAGAAAAACCAAATTTCACGACAAAATTTGAATTCGGAGCAAATGCATACGAAGATTCGTGTTGGATATCAGATCCACCAATACTTTTTGATAGAAATACAATTTTTATTTACGTAGGTGACAGAAATGGAAATATTCATGCATTAAGCAGAGCATCTGATACTATTGTTGCATCTGTTAATTCACCAATATTCCAAATATCTCTGGTAGATAAAAATTTATTAATCAATTCGATTTCAGGTGTTTATTTAATGATGCCAAACTTCCAAATTTCTCCAATACGATCCAAGAGACCCAATGGAAAGTTCGGAGGAATTTATGTTCAACAATTTGATGCAATTTGTTTTGCTAGACCAGAAGCGAAGTTGTTATTGGCAACATCTCAAGGCAAAGTTCGAGTTTCTCTATCGTTATTTGAAAAAGACGAAATTCCAAAAATTCCTGATGGATATGATTTGAATTTATCATATTTAATGGTCGCAGACACATTTCTTGTCTCTTATGAATTGAATTCAACAGTGATAATTGTTGATTTATCAGAAGGAAAGCTTTGTCAATGTTTGCCAATGAATTCGAACTGTATAAACGTTGGAGCTCAAGGAAACCACATCTTAATCATGTGGCAGGACAAAACATCTCTATTCAAGACATATGATACAGCAGATGACTACATTGTTGATCTTTTAGAATTAAATAATTACAAAGAAATACAAAGAGTTGCAATTGAATCTAAAATCGAAGATATTGAAAGATTAGAGAGCTTCATTGACAAAAATATATCATTAGATGAACAGAAAGAATTTACGAATTATATTGCAAGAGTCAAATTGCTCAGCGAACCACGTTTACTCAAAGATTGTCATCCGGACATCTACGAGGAAATCATGAAAGACGAAACAGCTTCACAAGAATCAGTTAAAAAATTATTTGATGTGATTAAATCAGTGAAATTCGATGATGAACTCAAGAGTAGAATAGAAGGATATGTGTTAAAGCATCCTGAGCAGTGGAATGATTGGAAAGGAGTAATAAATGTTGATAAACTTATTCCAATATTAAATGAAAATGAAGAATATTATAAATACGCAATGGAAATGGCACCTCTTGGAATTTCTCAGCTTGCCAAGCTCCTTGCTACTGCTGAAGGACTCCCAATTGCAATGCTGGTAGCAAACTCTCCGCCAATTCATCCTTATAACGTTGATTTTGTAAGAAGGGCGGAATATCTAAGAGTACTAGGCTTAAATGATCAGTTCACAGACGAAGTCAACCCAGAATCCATTGTTAAGTCATCATCAATCGAACGACTCATCAACGAAG
Organism: Trichomonas gallinae; assembly: GCA_008369845.1. NCBI lineage: Eukaryota > Parabasalia > Trichomonadida > Trichomonadidae > Trichomonas > Trichomonas gallinae. Next base: position 34,275 of record MRSU01011195.1, read on the forward strand.
TTAGGTTCATTGAGTCTCCAACGAATGATTTGATCGATTCAATAGGTGAGTCAACGGATCCAAATGATATTAAAAAGATAATGATGATGAGCGAGTGGGAAGAAAGTCTCGAAAATTCTGTTGATGAGCTTCACAACTTAGCTGAAAGATATATGCTGACTAAAGTTGTCAAAGATGTCCCAGCGTGGGTAAACGATCCAACAATCCACCACATTGCTGAAGGATCAGGAAACTGGGGAGTAACATCAGAATTACACGAATGTATCAACTGCGGACTTCCTTTAATTCTTGAGCAGGATGCGAGCAGTGTTACAGCTTTTCCATGCGGGCATGTTTATCACGCTAAGTGTTTGCATACAAGATACTGTCCATTATGTTATTCTATGGTCTTGAAATAGATTTTATATGTTGTTTTATTCATAAATTGTTTTGTTTATATACACTATAATTTTTTTTTAATTTTATCACATCTCCATTAAATAACGTTAATTTTGAGATATCATTTATGTAGATTCTCTAAAATGTATATATTTTATCAATAGCATTGAAGTTGAAATCCATTCGAATTAATTTCTAATTATATAACAATGTACATTTAATATTGACTACATCTATATTATATGCAGCATATCAATAATGCTTTCACTAAATCTATTGGCAACTCTTGGATTTCAAAAAAATAGTCTTAGTTAAAAGTGTTTTTCGAGTGCCATGGTTGAAAAATATATTATATACATTTCAGAAAAATGATATTTGTTGTGTTCATTGCTTTAATATAAAGAAATTCAATTGATATAAAAATATTTTTTTAATGAATAAGTTTTCATTTATCTGTTATATTTAATAAATGAAGTATAAGTATTGGCAAATGAGCAATGAGTAAAGAAACAAACAAGATTTTTATTGTAATTATTTTCTTGAGTCTGGATGATTCTATTCCGAATTAATCGTCATATATTTGTAAGTATTGATAAATTGTCTCTGTTTTGATCGATATTTTGAAAGTAAATATTTTCTTATAAGAAAAGCATTGGCCATCTGTAATCTCCTATCATGTAATAGCATTTATATGCAACGGACAGTGCCCACCCGCCAGCATTAATCGTGAAAAATCCAATAATAAATAACGCGATTCTATTTTCATGAAATGCAATATAAAGTGGTCCATATGATAGCCCGAAGAGCGTAAAGCAAGTAATTCCTAGTAATATTAAAATACAAGCAACGACAATTGATTTTATTGCTCGGCCAGGGATTTTAGGCTTCTGTATATCAGATTTCGCAATGTCGCCAGTAACCAGGTCCCTTCTAATATGTTTATCGCCTAAAAGAGCCTCTTCATCTTCATTCTTTCTCCGTCGAATGTAATCCATAAACCAAAAAATAAATGAAATCGCATAATTTATATTGCAAAAAGTGCTTTTTGGACTATAACCAAACTAAATCTGCAATAAAAAAATTTTCATGCAGCCAAAGTTTACAAAAAAAAGTGTTTTCATGGTGCACTTAACAGATATAAGCCAATTCGAACAGAAGGCCAAGGAAATGATACAAGCCGACCCAAAGAAGACTAGACTTACGACTAAATACAAAAAGGACACTCATATCTTCGTCATGAAAATATTCAATGGAAAAGATGCGTATAAGATTCACATTGTTAAGGAAAATGATTTCAGGGCGTCACAGAAATTGATTTCATCACTACTCCTTTTAATGACAAGCGAATCTTTACTCTAAAAATAATATTAATATTAGATTATAGGTATTAGAATAAAATCTACTTGGTAATCTCGCTTATTTATACAACCAGAAATTATGCGACTACAGCATAGATTCTTTTGTCAAAATAGTTTCATTTCTCTATTTTATTCGATTTTGAATAAGTTTTGATCATACAAATTCACATACAAATCATAAAAATTATAAAATAACACACAAAATCGAATATTTTGTGAATATTAATTTATCTCATAGATTTTTTAATAAACTCATCCATAAACATAATTAATCGTTAAAGATTTGATTATATAATATATTGTTGCATTATTATATGGATTTTCTCAATTATGAAATTTTGAAGATAAAATATTATGTGTGAGAGCAGTTTTAAAACAGTAAAATTTATTAAAAACAAGTAAATATCTAAAATATAACTACAAAACAAACTAATTAAACATATTCATATGAAATTTCGTATTTTCCGCGAGTAACTTTCTCGCATTTGCCATCTGGATAGTGTGTCTCCATATCACCATTGCCTCTTAAGATTTTATAGATTCCATTTGGAAATTGGACTTCTTTGTCGCCATTCGGATGATGTCTTTCTTTCTGGCCATTCTTGAAAAGATAAACGACTTGTCCATTTGGCAGTGTTATTTCTATCGCTCCTGTTTCTTTGTATTTGTATGCGATCGCTTTATCTGGAAATTCGATGGAAATATCCTGATTCGCGTAGAAAATGTAGGTCTTCTTGACTCTGTTGACCTCCTTGATTGCCTTTCTTGTTCCATCTTTGAAAACCGTTCCAGTTGATCCATCTTTGTATTTAACATCTCTTCTTCCTCCTTTTTTACTCTCCTCTTTGAATATGGAGCCTGGATTGTAATCGAAGTCGAGGACGTAATTTTCGCTGAGTAAAATCTTGTAAATTTTAGGTTTCTTCGGCTGAATTGTTGTTTGTTGTGGCTTTGTTTCTACAACAACTGGCTTAAGTGGCTCAATGATTTCTTCCTTCTTTTCTTCTTCTTCGTGATGAATTTCAATTGGAAATTCGTGATTCTCTTCTTCTTCCTCATGAACTTGTTTAATGTCTTCTTCTTCGTGATGTTTATCTTCTTCCTCGTGATTCGGTTCTTCAGCATCAGGAGTAACAAATGTAACTTTTAATTTTTCTTTTTTATCGTGATTTTCGTTAACAGCGTGTTCCATTTGATATTTTATACGCTCTTCTTCGAGTTGTTTCTTTGTAAATTCGAGTTCAGATTTTAATTGTTCAATAGTCTGTAAATATCCTTTCTTTTCTTCTTCAAACTTTTGCTTTTCTTTTGCAAGCTGTGCTTTTTCTGTTTCCACCCAGTTTTCAGATCGTAACAAGCTTGCTTCTCGTTTTCTAACTAATGTTAATTTTTGCTGAAGTTCTGCGAGCATTTCGTGGAACTCAGACTTATCTATACTGCTTATAGATCCCTTATTTTCCGGTAGAGTTCCATCAGGATGAATAAATGTGTCTGGAAATTCTAAAGCAAGTTTTGAGTCTTTAAAACCTCCTCCAGATTCTTTTTCCTCCTCCATGAGAGCTTCCTCCAACTGGCAGAAAGTGTCTAGTTCGCGCTCTTCATCACTTTTATATGTATACTGATCTTGATCCATTTTTGATGTACGTTTATTTTTGGAAAACTTTATAGATCAAGAATTGACAGAAAATTCCATCAGCATTGCATCCTATATCAGCTAGTTACCACATATTTAGCGTTTTTATGAAGAAATTTCAATAATGTTAACATTTGTTCATCAAATCTTGAAACTTTTACATTTCCGACTATGACCATAAAATCCACATACTCTATATGCAGCTTATCCAATAGAATATAGCAGTACAATTTATGTATTTTGTCTTATTTCATTCAATAAATATGAAACATGCATAGCATCAGCATAATGGAAAGGATAATGTAATATTTCAATGAAAGTTAAATATTGCATGAAGTACTTTTGTAAATTTTTACATGACGGATTGTTATATTTAGGAGATATTTGTATGGTTTACATGTCAAATATTATTTTTTGTCAAATTTTTACGAAATTCGATTTTTTTTATTAAATTGTCACTAACAATGTTAGCAAAAAGTGGAACTATTATAGTGTTCATTAATCTTATGCAAAGTGCATAGAGCAATCTTTATATTGAATTTTTTGATAAGGTATATTTCGTCCAAAACATTATAGATAAGGTGATTGGACACTTCACCGGAATAAAGAACTATGTATAAATATGTGTACATAAGAAATGATATGATTTCGTCAAAATTATGATGATTTACATGTCAAAAACGACAAATAATTTTGCCATTTTCGCAAATTTTGGAATAAAAAAAAAGGAAATCAGCAAAATTTGTATGCAAAAAGTGAATCCATTATGATGCTGTCCATGAATATCAAATAAAAATCGGGTTTAAGAATTATAATGTTTAACTGTATTGTTGGTTTTGAGCTTGATCCTGAGATTAAAGAGCCTTCAATTATGCAGCAATATCCATCTGAGTATGATTTATCACTTGATATAAATCAAATCAAAAGCTGCTGCTTCCCTTATAATCTTCCGAATGATAATAACGGAGTTCACGTATTTAACACTGATAACTACACGGGACATGCATACGTATATCCATACAAGGGCAAATACTACTCGATTGTGATCTTATCGGTCTCATTTAAACCATGCCTATATACAGATTTCCTTCAAGCTGTAAAGAAATGTTTTGTTGAAGACGAAAACGCCGACCCAGAAGTGAGGTTCGGTTTGGTGATGTCTTTACTGACTTCATGGGTCATTGAAGGCACAAGAACATTAATTGCAAACTATCCTTTAACGCAGTTCATGATTGATCTGGCAGAAACAACGAACTGGACACAGTCCTACGATATATCACCGTTAAGCTCGGCTATCGAGCCTATTTGGAAAGCTTTACTATCAAATCAAGGAATTTTGATCGTTGGCGCTACAGCTGAAATCGCTTCGAATGCAGTTCTCGCCATTTTATCAATCATCGAGCCATTGAAATACTACGATCCATATTTAATTTACACAAGGCCAGGAGATGCCAGATTCCAAGAAATTCTCGAAGGTTCAACAAAGTACAAACTTGTAGGTACAACAGATGGCTTTGGACCTAAAAAGAATCAGTTCGGTGTTGTCATTAATATTCCTGGCGGTCACTTCACGCCATGCCCAGAATTGCAGGATCAATATCAACAGAAGACAGGAAGATTCTTCCAAGTCATCGTTGGCGCAATGAATCAGGCACTTCTCGTTGATCCATATTTCGATATTCTCGAAAAACCAGTAGATAACATTCAGGCATACACACAAAATGCTCCAATGTTCCAGCCACAGTTCTTCGAGAAGATCGAACAAACAGAAACATTCAAGCATTGGAGAAATCGTAGGAAGATTAGAGATTCAACACGTGCTGCTTTCCTTTCTGTTCCTCCATCAGAAGCACTCAAGAAAGTTCCAGATGACAAGTTGCTTGTCGCTCAAGAAGAGCTCCAAAGATTATATAATACTTGCAGTGGAGATCAGCATCTGCAGACTGTCATCAAAATCCATCAGAAGGCAATCGCAAAGAGGATAAAGAAACTCCCTGTTGTTATGAATGAGTGAAATATGCACAGATTGCTTGTTTTACAATGCATCTGTTATCATTCTCAATAAAGCGTATTTATAAATCTTAACACTAGTTTGATTTTCAACCTTAATGAGGACAATTTCAATAAATCTTTTATAAAAAAGGAAAATTTTACATCATCGAGAATAAACTATCATTATCGTCTTTCTATTAGATAGTTTTTAAGACTCTCATTTATTCGATAAGATTTGTAACTTATAATGATGAACTGTGTCTATAACAATGCTACTAGACATGTTTTATGACCATTCTTAATTTTTTTTATATTTTCGAAGCACTCCAGTGTTGGGACACCAATTTCTAGTTAAATTATATTATGTAAATTTGTTTAATCAAGTAATACTAATTTTTATCAAACAATATAAAAGAAAATAACAAAAAAATCATGTTGTATATATCTAATGCAAATTTCGATAATGTATATATGAGTCTATTAGTAATAAATAGATTAATTTCCTCAGATTATTTTCAGATAATCTGAAAGATATGTAAATATCGATGCAAAAAATTATTAATTTGCAAATGTTTCGAGTGTTGATGTTAGTTGTGCATCTAATGAATGAGAAACAACTGATTTGAGACAAGCCTCATTTCTCTGCTTGATGAGCGCGAGTTTTTGCATGTAAAGATCTATCAAATCAATGAACTTATTCTTTTCGTCATTTGTAACTTTAATTTCATAATTTATGGCATCAAGTTCGTTTGCATATTGTGCATCAATTGCAGCTAATTCATTTCGCCTTTTCTCGATAAGTGCTTGGTATTTCAACACGTTTCCAGCTTCTTTTTCGACTTGTTGTGTTAATCTTTCTATTTCTGATGATTTAATTGTATTTTCGTCATTGCTTCCTTTGAAATGTTTGATTTTTACTTCTTGTTCTGCAATTTTATTCCTTAAATCGACTAATTGTTTATTTAATGTTTGTTTATTCTTTTCTTTCATTTGAAGTTTTCGTTTTTCATCATTTAAGATTGCTTCCAACTCCTTATGCTTGTATTCAAGCTCAGTTACTGACAATTTTTCTTCTTCCAAATTTGAATAAAGAGATGAGAGCTCACTTCGTGCACCTTCAATCTGTGCATTAAGAATCTTAACAAGTTTATCCTGTGGAATCGCGATAATATCATCATCTGTGAGCTCCGTCGCATGAAGCATTTTTATTAAACGTTCACAGCCCCAATAATATAATTTTTGCCCCTATATTTTATTTATTTGGCAAAAAATAAATTTACGTGACATATATATTTAAAAAAAGTGAGAAATTTTAGAGGTCACTTTTGTGAAAAGTGACAAATGGGCAAAGAAAAGACTGAAATTGTCTTCGATGCTGAATCGAGACGCAACTTTTTGCTTGCAAACAGACACGCAAAGGAAATTCGAAAGAGCAAAGCTATTAGACGCAATCAAGAACGATTGAAAGAGGAGAGAAAAGAAAGACATCGCCAACGTAAAGAAAAAGATGAAGAATTCGCTAGAGAATTATCTGAAAAGCAAAGGAAATTAGGAATCAAGCCTATGGCTATAATTACACAAAGATATTCAACTTTCATTCCAACCGTTGAAGTTGAAGCTACAAAAGTCGAGGAAACGCATGAAGAGGATGTTCATGAGGAGGAAGTAGCTGAAAAACCTGCCGCAGAAGAAAAGGCACAAGAATAGAGATATATAAAATTAGATGTTTTTATAGATGAGAACTCCATCAATTTTTCACATATAATAGCTTAATATGCATGAATTTCTTTTCCAAATAATTTGAATATACTAATCAAATTTTGTTTAATCGAAAATGAGTATTTGATACATAATATTATATTATAACGACACCTTCTCATATCAAATTCTACAAAATCATCTCAAATTAAACTTAAGTTATTGCTTTATCTTTTATTACTTATAACAATAAGTATCCTTGACAAAACAATAATATAGATATATGCAATCTTAATATAGCTACAATTCTTTTATGATATGATATAACATAGATAAAAGAAACAAGCGTAAAACAAATGATCTATAGTTATATAGGAAAAAATGAAACTATATATGTCTATATTACGACATTTTAATAACTAATAAAAACGAGAATTTCGTGATTTAGTTATAGAGAAAGTATGATATCTGACATATAAATTTACATGACATATTTCCGTTTTTATAAAACGTGACATTGACACGTTTATAACCTTATTATTACTATCGTTTAAAAATATGAGTGAAGCAGAAAAAAAGCCAGAACTCGAGAAAGATCCAACAAACACATTCTTAACAGGAGTCAATATCGATGTAGACGCGTGGAGGGAGCAGACAGTTGAAGAATTAACGGCCTGGCTCAATGATATCAAAAACAAGAAAACAGAATTTGGAGATCCACTGGTAGATTTCCCGGAAGGATGGGATCAGGGACAAAATCTTACCACAAATCAGCAAATAGAAGTCATAGCAAAAGGACTTGCATCGAAGCTACAAGGTGCAGAAGCAAAAGAGGCCCAACAAGAACTACAGAACATCAGGGCTCAAGCTGATAAACTTAAACAGCTCGAAAAACAGCTTGCAGCACTCGATGCCGATGATGATGAAATCGAACCTACTTTGTCTAAGGAAGATGAAGATTTCCTCGATGAGGAAATTGTTATTCCAAACATAGACGTTTCAGGACCAAATCCATTTGAAATCGATGCTGATTCAATGAAAAGATTAAAAGAAATCGATGAAAAACTCGGAATTAAAGAGGAAGAAATGCAGGCACCAACGAGAACAATGGAGGAAATTAACAATGACATCATGAAGCTCTACCAAAACAACGAAGACAAGCCAGATGATGTTCATTTAATAGAAGGAGAAGAAAAAGAATTCCACGTCGACTCAAAAGAGCAGCCAGAGCCGAAATCTCCAGTTGAGACGACTTCAGCACCAAAATCTCCGCCTCACAAAGTTCCTCTCAAGTCTCCTTTGCCTTCAGCATTGAATCAGAAGCCAATTCCGCCTTTACAGCAGATTACTGGAGATATTGGCATTAAACCGGCAAGATCAAAGAAGTCTGTACCTAAGAAACAGTAATTTACTGGCTTTTTATTCATGAATTAATTTTAATTCTTTTGTAATTTATTCCATTTGTATAAAATCAAAATTATTGAGATATAGATAATATATTAATTCATTTATCCATGTCAATCTAAATTAAAAAATAAAAATTTATTTTTTAATAATATTGACATTTTGAATTTAAAAATAACTTTGTATTGAGCTATATAACATGTTTTTAAATATTATATATGCTCAAACAAAATAATATATTTTGAAATTAATATTAATAAGAGATTGTATTGTTTGCAAACATAATAAAATCGCTTAGATGTTGAGTAATATTATGAGAGCATTTATATAGGTTTTAAAAAACATAACATTATGGAAAAAAAGTAATAATAGAAATAATTCGTAAATTATGAATACACACATAACAATTTATTGACTTACTCAGATTTCTTCTTCCGTTTTGGTGTTGTCAGCTTTGATTCAGGTTCTTGCTTTTCTTCTTCAGCATCTTCATCTTCAACGTCATCATCTTCTATTTCATCGGATTCATCATTAAGACCAGTATCAGAAATCTGAACATCATCGTCATCTGATGAAACAGGAGCAAAAAGTGGAATATCGTCGCTATCTGCCTTGATTTCGTTGACTTCAATTGGCGGTGGTTTTGGAAGGACCAATGACGCGTAAATCTCGTCTGGTCGTTGAATTTCGGAAGAAGAACAACAAATTCCCATTTTTTATTTGTCACTTTTAGACTTTTTTTTTGGACGAATCGTTACAAGTTTTGACACGAAAAATTTCTATTTTGCTGAGAAATTAGCATCTTGAGCTGCTAGTTTTATCACCTATATGATTAAAGACAGCTTAACACACCAATAATTTAACGAAGTTTTCAAAACATGATCCTACTGCAACAGATTCAAATGAATTTGCATGTATATCCTCCACATGACACCGTGCCTATATATTGAGTTTGGGCTAAATTACTAGTAATATAAACATATGGTATTTTGACAATACTTAATAAACTGTCTAATATTGGATGAAAAATTAATTGTATTTTCTCCATAAACATATCAATATATAATACAATTTATATAAAATTATTACTAACAGTAAATATCATGCATCTGTTGATATTATGTGGATCAAACGCAATGATTTGAAAAATACAAATATTTTCTTAACAATCTTCAACATGAGTTCTTTTTTGATTATCAAGTCAACTATCTGATCTCTTATGATCATTTTTATCATGTTATTTTTCTTCATCAGTTATTCGATGAGAATCTAATTAAACTCTTTGTTATTTTGTTTCTTATTTGTCAATTAATTTTTTTTTTCTCTATTTCTTCTTTTTGGATTTGATCCAGAAGGATTTTCATATTCATCACTAATTCTATTAGGATCTGGCACATCTTATTCATAATATTGTTTCATATTTTACCCTTTTTCATGATTTTCTTTTCCACTTCTTATATTTGATTTTTCTTCATCAAAATTTTCATTATGATCTGATCCAGAATTATGGTCATTATATTTAGATTTTTCTTCATTATTTCTTCCTTCATCAATTCTTCCATGAATATTTGATCCAGGATAGTGATAACTTTCTTCTCCGATTCTTCTATGTGGAAAATCATGATTAAAATCTCCATCAGGAAATTTTCTATGTGGATCAGGTGGATAATCATGATCATCGAAATTAGTTGGATGTTGGGGTTCTTCATCAGATCTATCATTTTCTTTGGCTGTTTCAGAGCCTGTAGATTTTGATGGTTTAGGTTCTTCGAGCGTGTAATTAGAAACGATCTTGAATACAGTAATATTAACGTTTTCATAAATAATCTCCCAATTCTTTTCATGCTCTTTCCATATATCGAAATCAAACTTATTCCTGTCTCCTCTATAAATGTGGGTGATGTTCTCTTTCAAGAAACTCTCAACTCGTCCGCCAGATCCAAACAAATGGCTCTTGAGCGAATTTCTCCCGTAGAAATCTAAACCATGGCTTTCTATCCACCCAGGATAACCCATCACAACAGGCCTGCCTCCAAGTGAGCATTCTGGCTGCTCTGTGGACTCATCGCCCAAGAAGTAACTGTCAGGACTCGTGTTTTCGGCAATCCAATAACCAAATCTTTCCTGCTCAACTTCAAATATTTCTGACGGGGAACCTAAATACATGAAAATGCAGATTGATCCTGCGATTATTGACATCAAAAACTGGCTTAAGAACAGGAAATAGTTGAGCTTCGGCTTCTCGCCATTCTTGTATCTATAGTAGAATGAGAACATATACTGCACTGCGAAAGGAACAGCGACAGGAATCCAGCCGTCATAGAAAACTTTGATGTTGTCGTGAGTCCATTCTTGGTATTGCACGAAATTGGATATAAAGAAAACAACGAGTCCAGGTATATACATCGATATCTGGTCTGCTTTAACTGTCGCCCAGCCGCCAATTAACGCGCTGAAGCCAAAAGTGCCAAGCGAAACCCACCAAGTTTTAATGAAGCCCCAGAAACCAGGAAAAACTACATTCCATACATGTGTGAAAGTCAAGAACACTCTTCTGTTGTTCTTCATTCTTATAAAGTAAGGAGGGAGCTGCGGGAAAGCCATAATATTGGCAACGACGCCGAAATATAACCAATATAAGAAAAATTTCAGCCACTTCTTTCTGTCTGTATATGGGAATGTTACCAAGCAGTAAGCAATGCACCACTGCGCCATTGCCATGTACGCATGTGCCTGTATCTGTGGTGTGAAGCCTGTCAGTATTGCTGCAATAGAAAAGTATTTAAACTCTTCTTTTCTGACTCCGTTGAACAAAAGAAAAATTGTCCAATAGCAGAGAGGAACTCCAAAGAGAGAGGATCGCTGCGGTATCAGGAGATGCATCAGTGTCTGGAACCAGAAAGCGTCAAACTTGTTTGGCCAGTGATGAACGAAATCGAAAAAATTTGAACTATCATCATCTCGCATCCAGACTGTTGTTGGATCAAAAAAATTGAGAAATGATAAACCGCCTGTTGCCATGAATGATAGTATGCATATACAAGCAAGCCAGCTGTCATTCAAGAAATATTTCGATATCGAAAAAAACGACATGATGACTGAAAACATCATTAATGCTGATGGTATGAATAATGACTGCTGCATTGATGCATCTCCGGTAGTAATAAGAGCTGCAGATAAGAAATCAGGCATTAATGGATAAGCTAACTTTTCTCCGTGGTAAAATGGGGAATCAAACTCGTAAAACCCTTTTCTGACGTAATTTTGACCGTATGCGAATGATGAAATGAGATTTAAATGAAATGGTAAATCGGAATAAGCTGCTCCTTTAGAATATCGTCCTCCAGCAAGCATTGCACTAAAAATGGAAATACCTAAGAAAAATGTGCATAAAATCACTGTCCATCTATGAATATAATCGTATTTTAGCTTTAATCGGAAATTTATATTTCGATTTATATATTTAAATGTAATTCCGAGGACAGAATACACGATCATAGACATGTACCCGTGGTATAATGTCATTGGTTTGAAATAAGACGTAATAAAAATGAGCCATGATAACGAAATCAGGCCAATTGGGAATCCTATGGCCATTCTGCTGAAGAATCCAACAGATATACCTAGTATTGATGTCACAAATTGATATCCAAAGTAACAACTAAGTATAATTTCGGATGCCCAAATATAATTAATCCTCAAAATAAAAATTGATTTTTTATAACAACAATAAAACATGAAATTTTATAAAATATAATATAATTGGATCAAAAGGATTAAAAAAAACTTTTTTTGAAATTTTTTCTTTCTTTTTTCTACAGTAAACATCATCTCTGAGCGCTATCTTAGTTACATTATTTCTCCTAGAACTAAACTTAAATGTAATTATAATTTTTTTTTTCATCAAGATTTTGAATTTATTTCTCTTCATCTGATATATCATTTTTCGCGAACTCTTCTTGTTTTTCCTGCTGATCATTATTTGATTCTTTTGGTTCATGATGAATTTGTTATGAATTTTTTAAATCATCATGATTTTGAATTTATTTCTCTTCATCTGAATTATCATTTTTCTTCGTGTTTTTCCTGTTGATGATTATTTGTTTCTTTTGCTCTTATAATTAATTTGTCTCATGATAAATTTGCTGAGATTTTTTTCATCCTTTTATTGGATCAAATTATAACTGTGGACGTCACCCATGTGGCCGAAGAAGTATACTACTGGATACTCTTCGCTTAGTGCGAACAAGCTTCCCGGCTCAATGGGTGCCTGCAGTTCGTGTGTCAAAGAAAGATCTGTGCCGCAGACAAATGGGCGATTAATGACAGGTGACAAAATGAAGAAAGGATCTTTCTTGTGGCACGCGAAATGCGCAATTCCTGGTGTGTATTTGTTTCCGCATGTGTTCATAACATTTGTCTTTGGCTCCCATACTAAAATTCTTCCATTCTCGCAAGCGCAGTAAACTAATCCAGCGTTGTTACCTGTGATAGAAACAACCTTTCCGTCGAGATTCAGAGAAAGAGAAGATTCAACTCCATTCGCTGTGTCAAACGCTCTGACGGATCCATTCTCGAAGCCAACAATTACCAAACCATCGATGTAGGGATGTGCGTAGGCGCATGATACTCTCGATTTAGAGTCAGTGAATGAATATTCGCCAAGTAATAAGCCGACTGTTGGATCCCAGCACGTTATCCTTCCATTGCCTCTGATTGCGTAAAGGCACCTACCCTTGCTGCAAACGTAGCCGACATCCTTTGTGTTGGGAGGAATTGGCTCGACGCGCCACTGAGCTGTGACTTTCTTGATCTGCGGGACAATAATGGAAATAACACCGTCATCAGCTATTGTCGCGACAGCTGGCTGCGATTTAATGATTAATGCGCAGCAGTGGAAAACGTAGCCGACTTTGTATTCTTCGAATGTAGAAAGTGTTTCATCGTAGATCCTAAAGATTCCTTCATGGCAGCCGACAGCAATTGATAAACCGCCCGGAACAACAACAGCGCTTTTCGGTGGTGATGGTAGCATGCATTCTGCTCTAAGTTGGAGATGAGCTGTCGCCAAGTCGAATGCTCCGTAGTCTCTTGTATATCTTCTGTTTTTCTGGATCGAATCTGATCTGCCTCTTCTGAGATTGGCTGCGAATAAGCCTGATGTTGTCGCCTGCATTAAATGGCTCGACAATGATGGAATATCCTCGTCATTATCTTCATCATCATCGTAATCGTGTTTACCTTCTACTGTTTTCATTGTGTTTTGGAGGAGTTTTGCAGCACGTGTCGAAATTCTTTGTGATGCGTCATGACTCAAAACTTGCATCAAAGCAATGCAAAGATTTGATGAAACTGAATTTATTTTGTCCGATCTTGCAATTTTGTCGGCAGCAGTAGCAATGGACTTGAAATCTTTCAGATTGTGGTTGCCCAAGAATATTTCTAGTAATGAATGATATGACAAAAATGATGATTGCTGGTGCTCGAAATATCTGATGATGCTCTTCTGCATGCAGTCTGAGTATTTGTAGACAAATATCAATAAAGCGAATCTAACGTGCATCGAACTGTCGGCTATAGCTGTTGAAGCAATCATCAGCAAAATTGTGTTGAAGAAATCATCATTAGATTGAAGCATTGCTGACAAAGCCAAAACGGAAGACGCACGAACTTCGAATGAGCTGTGCCTTAACCCTGCAGATATCTGAAGATGCATTGGAATCTCTGAAATCAATCCTAAATCTATTTTGGATTCATAGAAAGCAATGGCGAACATAATGTTCATCCATGTCAATAAAAATGGTCCGCTCTTCTTCATCGCAGCAAACAAACTGTTCAAGAATGTTTTAGTGCAGATAACTTGTCTGACGCTTTTAACTCTGTCAAGGGAAATGACTAAAAATGACGTAACTAATCCTCTTGTTTCTTCGCTTATTTCAGTGTTGAAAATCGCTGATGTTAATTTCGAGAAATCGCTCAACGGAGAAACTTCTGTAATCAACTTAGTCTCCTCGTAGGCGAGCACCAAAAGAAGATAGACAATGTGGTGAGCTTCGGGGCCGAATTCCGTTAATCTCTGTGCAGCAGCTGAATAAAGGAAAGGCGTGACAAGTTTTTGAGCGTAATTAGAACCTAGACTTGCATAATCTGCCAGCAAATTGAAAGCGTTTGAGCAGCTTGTATCTGAGAATGGCGCGTGGCATGCCACAGTGAGCATAGGAAGTGTTGCCTCATCTTCTCGCTGACTTTTCAGCAAGCTCTGCAAACTTGTTAAACAGTTTGAAAAGAAAGCAGTACTTAGCTGAGGACGTGGCGTTTGTGTTGATGTTATAAATAGATCAGCAGCCGTTGTCCACTGTTTCCACATTGGATGTCTGTTCATAAATGGAAGAGTGGGGTAAATCTGTGGATGAACATTAAAATCATTTAACAAAAATCTCGCGAGGACGAAATTGCGGAATAAATATGATGTGGTCTTGTCTTTGCGGAATAGCTTAGTAAACGTAGCTGATGGGAGAGTGTCTGCTGCGATGGCATCAATTGTCGCATTCAAAATTGCAGACAAAGTTGTGTGTTCGTGTGATTCGGTTACAAGAAGATTCTTAATATATGAAAGTAATTCGTCAGGATTTGAATAAGGAGCACCATAATAATGAATAATATGAAATAAAATTGCAGATGGAACAGGAGAAGCCAAAATTGTTGATAAAAGATCCCTTGGGAGCCTCGTATCAATAGGTAACTGCTCGCCGACGTCTGTTGCGCACATGCAATAATAATCTTTCCAGTCAACTTGTCTAATATAAGCTGTAGCCTGTCCTATTGGACTTGTCGGAACTGCATTAATTTTTTCTTGGTTCTTTTTCGATATTTTTTCGAATGTTTGCAGTACAATTGCTGCGTTATCGCAATCAAATATGTACCACGATGGCGGTTTAATTCCAGAGAAGATTGTTTTGAGTTTTACTGGCGATGGTTGTAGAGTTAATGGATCTGATGCGTAAATATTTTCAGAATCAATCGGTGGATATCCGGATCCAATATATTGGAAAATAATTCGACCTGTTGGAATATCGCGTCTTGTTTGTGATATCTGTGAGAGTCTGTCTGATGAAGGAGGACAATTTGCGACAAATCTGATTTGATTTCTTAAATTTTGATATGTTGACTTGTAAAATGCGTATAATGATTTTGGATCGATTGTAGGTGCTGAAAGAGTCCAAGCAAATATGGGTGGGCGCGAATTAAAATAATCTGATTCGATGACTTTGTATTGGAAAGGTCTGAGCATGTTTAAAATAACACATTCTATTGGATCTGGATCTGGATCGCTAAATCTTTTATCTTTTCGTAATTCTGCGATTTTATCTAATGTATTCAAAAAAGAAAAACATGTTTGGGCAATTTTCCCACTGAAATTTATATCAACATCCTCAAGCTGTTTGTCGATTGGTTGGCGGAAGCTGAATTGCGAACTAAAAGAAGATGAAGATTTATTATTTAACAGTAAATTTCCCTGTAGCTTCATGTCTTCTGACGTCTCACCTTCTGAGTAATCATAATCTGATTGCTCATTAAATTTCATTGGCTCGGTTCGACGCATTTTTTATATAAAAAAATAAGGGGGTATGTTTGAATAAAAGGGGGTAATTTTTTTTTGGAGTCCGGACTACAAAAAGTAGATCAAGCTCTCTAATGGATTATCAAAATTTGTTCAGTCTCCCATGAAACCAGGAATGAGGACACTGGCCATGGGATGAGAAGCCTTTCGGACCAACACAATTTCTCCAGTTTTGTAAATTTCGATTTTATTATCGACCTCGTCCTTGCAATGCGACAAGACAAATGAAGAGGCAAGTATACAAGAAAATATAGGATCCGGATTCAAAAATGGGCCAAAAAAAACGAAATTTAGCGCAGCTAATTTCTTCACTCAACTTGCATACGCCATTTATACGACTAAATAGGATACACACCCATAAATTACATATCTGAGTTGCGTTAAAAAATAATTTTATAATCTTGAGATACGAATTCTATTTCACTTAAAAAAAAATTTTGGACACGCTAGAACTGGCTCTTCCAAAACGAGTTCCTACTCATGTTCAATCTAACTATTGAGGTCATATCGTATGATTTGATGTTCAATATCAATCAAATTTTTGTTTACTGAAGAAACTGTAATTTGATTGCATAAAAAGTTATAAATACATGAGATACATATATTGTTAACATTTAATAGGGGAGTTAACAAAAATGAATTTGCAATAAAAAATATAAATACAATATAGATCGATATTTAGCTTTTTGATATATTAAATATATAGATTATGATGAGTGTTTGTAGATATCATGCTAAAAATGATATATTGATGCTTTAGATTTTGAGAAAAATTCAATATAAAAAAAATATATCCAAAAAAAAAATGATTATATTGCTATATTTCATTAATAAAAAAGTTTGGCCAAAATTGAGAGTGAAAAAATTCCGGTAGAGCTTTCAACAATAGATTCATTTTTATTGATGCTCGCAGTAATATTTGGCGCCTATTTCGCACGCTGCGATGATTTCAACAATATGAGGATCTATCAGGTCATGGTTTCATCCTTCCAAGACGGAGATCCTAATATTGGATACGGAACTGGTTATGGTCCTTCATCTCACAGAGGAGATTTGAGGGGTATTATCAATTCTCTTGACTATATCAAAGGCCTTGGCATGAATGCACTTTGGATGACACCAATATTTGATTCATCTGATGGATCAGGTGGAGCTTTATTACAATCAACGGGCTACTTTTGCACGAATTACTTCAAGATTGATCCAAAGTTTGGTGATGAAGCAACTTTCCAAGAATTAGTTGATAAATGCCACGCAAAAGGAATGTACGTCTTCCTTGATGGTGTATTTGGTCACCATGGTGGTGTGAAGGCATCATCTCCATCAGGAAAATGGCCACAAGGCGGCAGTAATCCTGTTGCTTATCCAGGATCTCTTGATTTTTACAA
Source organism: Trichomonas gallinae (assembly GCA_008369845.1). Lineage (NCBI taxonomy): Eukaryota > Parabasalia > Trichomonadida > Trichomonadidae > Trichomonas > Trichomonas gallinae. The sequence goes on from MRSU01011195.1 coordinate 51,747, forward strand.
GGAAGTTGCAAAATACTGGATTGAAAAGTACGGAATTGATGGTTGGCGTTTGGATCAGTGCTATCAGATGTACCAGAACAACTACAACTATCTTAAAGAAATCAGAATTGCTGTTGAAGAGGCCTGCGCAGCGAGAAAACAGCGTGGTGAGAAATGGGGAACATTAGGATACATTGTTGGTGAAAATTGGAACTCTGCAGAAGATATTCAAAAAAGAACATATGGTGGCGACGGAATTAGATCTGCTTTTGACTTTCCATCTCGTTATAAACTCGTTCAAACAATAGCCATGTCTGAAAGTGGAGAAGGTGGCCTTCCTATTAATGATCTTCAGTATGTCTTCGGTCAACCATCACAGAAGGGCTACCAGGGCCAAGTATATCCAAACTTATTCATTTCCAACCACGATGTCTGGCGTTTTGGAAATCTGATCAGAAACAAATATGGATATAGCCGTGATAACACTAATTATTGGAAGAGACATAAACTCGCAATGACAGTTCTTGCTGCTTACACTGGACCAATAACAATTTACTATGGTGACGAATACGGTGACTTGGCTGAGTGTTGGAATGGTAATAGAGGTTCATGTGGAAATAACGTAGATACTGACAATGTAGCTAGGACGGATGGAAGGATTACTAATTTTAATAACAATGAACAAGACCTCCATGATTTCACAGCTAAAGCAATGTGGGCTCGTGCTGAGAACCCATCCTTATGGCGTGGCACATCATCATTCACATATAAAGATGGAATGATGCTGAATTGCAAATACGACCAGCAGACGAATAACAAAGTTGTCATGGTTGTTAACCTTGGAACATCAGGAACTTCCACGAATTATAATGTTGGTGGCACTAAGATGACTGATTTAATTACAGGCCGTGTTATCAACGGAAATAATGGGAATTACAACGTCCAGATGGATGGATTATCCGCTGCTTTATTCAAAGTTGAGTAAAATCTATCTTCACCTGTTTTTTAATCAAATTGCTTTATTTTTTTTTTTTTTTTTTTTTATCGCAAATAGAAACATCAATATCAAAAAGTCTACTGTTTAGTTTGATGTCACACAATCAGAAGTCTGTTATTTATCTACTTAACATTGACAAGTGATCAGTATTTATACATGAATAACTATATATTCATTTAAAACGAAAAATATTTAAAAATTTGATTTTCATTTGTTTATTTAAACAATGTCATCTTTTTACAGTGTTTTTCATTGTTTGTGGTAGTAAAATGACAAATATACCATATATTACAGATAGTAGTTGTCTAAAAGTGGTTCCTATGTTTTTATGGTTACTATAAACGAATCGGTGTCGACACAAGTTATATCATATGATATTTTAACATCTTCTTGTTTCCATATTATCGTTGAGTCAAGGCCTTGACTCAAAATTTATGAAAATGGCCAGCACTAGTATTCATTACATGGATTTAGGGAATCTAAATATTTAATATATTTGAGGGTCCACTAACAGAGTTAATGAGGGGGTGACACCAAAACCTGCAACACGTTTATGAATGCAATATAATCTCATATATACATTTCAAATATATAATATATTTCATGGTTCAAACTTGGGTTTTTAAAAATGAATATTCGACAAGTTATATACACTTTTATTTATTAAAAGTCGTAGGACGACTTTTTTGTTTATATTCTCTTAAACTTTACAAAAACATAACTATGATTGTTTGAAATCATTCCACAATGATTTTTGGCCAAAATTGTATTGTTAAAAAAAAAAATTCAAAATTTAACATTTATCGCATTGTTGTATGCTATTAATATATTTTCAAGTTAATTTAATATTTATTCAATCCAGAATTATTATTTTTATAACAATATTGTAAATTTTTTTCGAAATTAACGCTACATTCCCTCACATTAAAATAATAAATCAAACATTACACATATATACAGATAAAGATTATATAGTAGAAGTATTAAAGGTTAGGCTTCGTTAATAAATTTGCTACAATGATATTTTATAGATGCTAAAAATATTTTAAAAAATCGTCACTTTTTAACTTAACCTTAAACAAATTCGATTTTTCGAAAAGTGACAATATTTATATGTTTTCTTTTTTTATCCAATCAATAAAATCAGATACAGTCGAGAACCGTAGGTTTATAGAGAAGAGTACCAACTTCACTGACAGCTGGGAGATTGGTGGAGTCTCTGAACAAGTCGGTAAGGACTTTTATTTAATTCCAGAAAATAAAACGAATTCATACGGTGGAATTTACTTCACAAGTAGACTTAGTGCACATAACTACGAAGCACGCGTATCATTAACATTCATTCCACACGAAAAATCGACTGGAATGAATGCGATTTGGATTACAAAGGATTATCACCAAGATTCACAAGTATTTGGCGGTCCACTATCATTCGATGGTATCGCATTGCTTTCAACATATAACGGAACTCATTTAGAAACAGAACTTCGCAAAAATGATAAAAAAGGACGCTTTGTGTCTTATCAATACTTCCCATCATCATTTGTTCCACTTGTTGATCACAAAGTTACATACAGGATCGTATATAAGGACAAAATGGTAAACGTATATATTATTACTGGAGGCGTAGAAACTCATGCTTTCTCTCAACCACCTCTTTCTGATATAAGAAAATACTTCTTGAGTGTTACAGGCCGCTCAGGAAAGAGAATTACGCAAATTATTGTTGATGAAGCGAGATATCTCGATGTACTTGACGAAGAAGGATCAATTGTTAAGAATATAGTTACAATGAACGTAGAGCACGAAACCAAGCCTACGACAGCGCCAACACCAACTCCAATTGCTAAAGATCGAGATAATTACACAGTCACCGATGTTTTAGATGAAATAGAGATATTTGACCTGTTTTCATCAGCCCTTACAGCCAATAAGGACGTTAGAGAGATGATTTGGAGCGAAATGGTGCCTTTCTCTGATTCTTGGCAAAGAAGATCAATAGGAATTGTTAGGAAGGCCAAACATATGAAGGAATCACTGCAGATAGTTCTCAATAACACATACTTGCAGGTTCTCAATGTTAAGAATGATATAGAAAAAGATTTAGCGCAATTAAGAACAGAAATGCAGGATATAGAAAACGAGCTTTACTATGGAATCTCAGATGGCTTTGAACTCCATAATAAGATCAGGGATGAAAAACATCAAGGATTGAGTGGAATAAGTAAAATATTATTCAATATTGGAATAATAGAGGCTGTTATTGGCATTGTTGCAATTCTGTTTAAATCCTGTTACGATGGTGCCAAATCTAAGCGTAGATTTAATTAATTTTGTTATTAAAAAATAAATTATTTTATTTCCATTACATTTTTCACCAAAAATGCAATATATATCAGACAAAATGTTCATATTATTGTCCGAATTTCATTTTGTTAAAATTCATTTTCAAATTCCAAATCTCGATTTTTATGAACTATTTCTAATGAGAGAATAAATATCTAATAATAGTATGATAAATTTACATTATTACAGGTGGAATAATGCTAATTTCCTATTTTGTTATTTTAAATAATCATAGAAACTCAAATTTCATTCCAGATTTTAGTCATATTAGTCCTATATTTTCTATATATTAAGCAATAATGCTAAAAAAAGAATCAAAAGTTTTTGATACAAAAAGCAGCGAATTCGCATTTTCATGTTGCAATAGACCAATTTAATATGAATTTTACAAAACGGTAGAATTGTTGTAAAATACGATTATTGTCAATTCAAAATCAAATTGCTTTCACACCCGTAAATTTATGATTTTTTTAAATAATCATTTTATATTTAGTCATTTATATTATCGTAAAATTTTGATCATTTCATCAACTCTTTCACACCCGTAAAACGAAATATTGAAAATTAACGTCTTCAAGATTTATTCTCAGTTATCAGTAATGCGTTAAATTTTAGAAGAATTTAAGATTTGTCCGAAATTTTGTCACACTTCACAAATTTTTTTATTTCGATCAACTCACTTCGGAATATAATTCTACCCATATATTGAGGATAATAAGAGTGGTCGAATTTGTTTTTCAAATCAAATCAAAAATAATTTAATGCCGAAAGTAGGATTTGTCCCTGAAGATATGTTGCATAGGATTGCGCAGAACAATTCCCAGTTCAACCTAATCTTTGCGACAGTGGGCCAGATCTGGATAGCTTTCCCAGATCCTTCCACATGGACAAAAAAGTTCGAAGGCGTTTTGACGCTAGACTATGACAGCTCACAGAACACATACATCAACCTTTATGATTACGACACAGGAAAATTGCTTTTCTCCCATGAACTTTATTATGATTTCAAAGGATCATACAAGAAAGGCTCGAAAGATTTCTACTACTTTGCCTCCGATGTCTGTATGATGGGTATCCAGTTCCTTAATGAAAACCACGCCAGCGATTTCTATAAACAAGTCAAGACCGCATCAAAGAAGAAGAAATCCGGATTCTCGTTCTTCCACAAGAATGATGATGATGGCATTGTCATCTCAGACGTTAAATCAGTCGACTATGTCAGTGGTGCAAAACAATCTGAATCTGGAGGAAACTACTTAATCACTGGAAATGGTGTCCAACTTGACAAGGTCCTTGCAGATATGGGATATACGCAGGAAGATATGAACGATAGGCAGATCGCACAAAAAGTATTCGAAAGAGTACAGCAACTTACTAACAGACAGCTCAATGGATCTAAGGCTCAGGATCCACATCCTGCAAAGCCACAAGCGTCACCGAAATCAAGCGGTTCTAGCGCCCCTCCTCCACCACCATCTCCATCTGGCGGACATGGAGGAGCTCCACCGCCTCCGCCACCACCACCACCATCAGGAGCACCACCTCCACCACCCCCACCGCCTTCTGGCGCGTTTGCTCCACCTCCACCCCCACCATCGAAGGGAAAGAAAGGAAAATCTTCTGGTGGCGGTGGCGTAGTAAAGCCAACAGATAACGCTCTACAAGACATGATTAAGTTCAGAAAGAAGAATGCGAATAAGGTTAAACCTCCAGAGCCCAAACTTTACTTCCAGGCCGGTGGTGGAGGCGGTGGCGGTGCTGCTGCTGACTCTGGCGTTGGCGCTGGACCAGCTGGTGGCGGCGGTGGTGCTGCAGCCGCACCAGCATCATTCGGAGGTGGCGCCCCATCAAATCCAGCCGCAGCGGCTGCAGCAATCATGGCCAAGAGAAGAGCAGCTGCTGCTGCAGGTGCAGCAGCTAATGTTCCACCACCTTCTGCACCTCCACCAAGAACACAGCCAGCTCCACCACCAGTTGCAGCTGCTCCTCCAAGGGCTGCACCAGCTCCAAAACCTGCTCCTGCTCCAAAGCCAGCTCCTGCTCCAAAGCCAGCTCCTGCTCCTAAACCAGCTCCGAAGCCAGCTCCGAAGCCGGCCCCAGCACCAAGGGCAGCTCCTCCACCACCTTCTGGAGCTCCACCACCACCTCCACCTCCCCCAGAGGGCGTTTTCGCACCACCACCTCCACCGCCACCTTCCAAGGGCAAGAAAGGCAAATCTTCGGCTGGAAGTGGAATGCCTGTCAAGCCAACGGATAACGCGCTTCAGGATATGATCAAATTCAGGAAGAAGAACGCTACAAAGGTCAAACCACCTGAGCCAAAGCTTTACTTCCAGGCTGGAGGCGGTGGTGGTGGCGGTGGTGCTGCCGCTGCCGCTCCTGCTGGAGGTGGTGGTGGCGCTGCTGCACCAATGGGTGGTGGAAGACCAATGGGCGGTGGCGGCGATTTGCAATCTGAGCTTGCTGCCAAGCTTGCTGCAAGGAGGAACAGAATGTAAAGTACGACTTTTTGGTCCTAAACCACATCATTTATTACACCATTATTGCTTTTTTTATTAGATATTTTTCAATCAAATAATTATCAAGCGATAACTTTAGTATTTTCATGCATATTCATAATACACTCATCTATAATTTCACTTTTTACAATATAACATATCCATTAGAACAATAATATTACATTCAAAATATCAAATATATGTTTTTAAGATGTCATATCAGGATAAAAAGGTTTATATTGCAAATTGATAGGATTTTAAAACATGGAAACAAATAAAAACTCTATAGAACAATATTTTCACAATGCTGTTCTGCTAAAGATTGGACTTGCAAGGTATTGGAGCATCTTAGCTGTTTGCGGGGACTGAAGGAATCCAGTTGGCATAGGAGATTGGAATGATACAACACTTGAGCGATTTTCGGCATCAGCGAAAGCTTTCTTTTGCTGATTCTTGAATTTGTCAACGTTACTTCTGAATGATGTCGTTGACTTAACAAGTGCATCCTTGAATCGGTTGTCTAGCATCGTTGTGTAGCCTCCTTCGCAAAAATCGCTGTGTTCGCTGTGGAATTTCCTATATCCACCATCGAGTATATATACCTCTGGGTAATGTAAGTTTGGATATTCGTTAGAATCGCGATCAATGTTCCTGAAAATCGAAGCCATTTGAGGACCTCTATTATGAGAAAACTCACAGTGGAACACGATCAATGAGTTTGGTATTGGTGTTTCGTAGAATAGTTTTTGCAATATTTGAGGATCATTTACGTTTAACGCACCATTTATGTGTCCTCCTTGATATTCGTAAGGATATCTGCAGTCAATGATGAAGAGCTTCTCAAAGAGCTCGTCATATTCTCCAGACATGATGTCTACGAGTGTTTGGCCGGAAATTCTCGGAATCGGTCCATTCCCTTCTATTACCGGAATTCCCTCCTGATTGACGTGCTCTGTGTTCTTGTTTGGAGAGAAGTCCAGCTCGGGAATGGGGATTCCGAACTTCACTGGCGATTTAAATGGTGATTTCATTTTTTAATGATTGAGTAAACGTACGTTTTCTCAATTTTGAACATCGTAAACATCTCAATTTTTATGACGAACAAAACATAATATTTACACTCTGCTAAATGTTTACAGCATAATTTAATAAAAAATATTGAATCGCAAATCAAAGCATAACAAATTCGAATTTGGAACTTAAAATTAGCTTTAATATAACTAGAATATTAAAATGATTATATCCTTTTATGTTAAGGAATAAACGGCCAAGTCCCAACAAGTGAAGAGGAAAATCTGTACGTTAAAACATATCTCAAATTGGAAAATTTATTTACGTGTCAAAATTAATCACAAATCATTAGAATTTGACATGTAAAGTATCCTTAACATGTCAAAAAATGTCTGGAATTGTCATGTAAAAATAAAATTAAATGACAGAAATTATTTAAAATTGACATGTAAAATCATTTTAGTATGTCAAAAATTGTTTCGAATTGACATGTAAAGTTTAGTATATTTTTTGAAATTGATTTACAATTGGACAACATTGATTTGAGCTTCAATTAATAGTTAAGACAAAGTTGTCAAACTTGTTCTGACAGTTCCTGAAATAGATGTAAACACAAAAGATTAATACACCAAAACAGTTTTGATTTATGCTTCACTTAAATGTCACCATTAATATGTCAAACTCATTCTCGCAGTTCCTAGAATTTGGAAAAAACTAATTTTAGAAATATGATTTTTATTACCATATTAATATTGATATAGGAGAAATTTAATTCTTCTTTTATTTGATGCATATAGTATGGCTTCGGCTGCTCATTAACACACAAAATATCTGTTGCATTTGTTGTTTCATATATTGCATGATCAGAAAATTGAGTCAACAAAATTAGAATTAAATCAACTTTTGTATTTAACAAAACAAACAATTAGATTTTATTCTTGATAATATTTCGATACAATATCGTTTATAGCATTAAAAAAGTCGTCATTTTCTTCATCATCGAGAAAATCGGCGATTTTTTCTTTTATATCTTCTTCATTCAGCCATTGTCCAAATGTATCAGTTTGCTGATTAACTGTTGCATATTCATCAATCTTAACAAGTGATTCAATAAAGCTCTCTTTCTTTATTTCGTCATCACAAGCAAGTCCATCTGTAATAATACGAATAATTTCAATTCGGAAAAATATTTCTAGACATTCTTGACATAAATAATTGATAATCTCTGAAATAGCATAAGCTATATATAACTTCTTTTCAAAGCATTTCCCGTAGATTCTTATTGACTCTTCTAATAAAAATGCAGCAACTTCATTTGTGTTATATTCCCTTATTATATCAAATATCAACAATGTAGCACTTTTGAAAGTCTCGCCATCTGAATATTCTAGCAAATGAACAACAAAATCAATATCAATACCAACAGGAAGCAGATTCGACCTTGCTACTTGAGATAGAAGTATTATCAGCTCATGAAGAGAGTTCTTCTGGTTAGAATCAAGAATTGCAATATCATTTTCGAAAGGTTGATACATTTGTTCGATTCTGCAGCAAATAAACTTTGCCAATTCTTCGTTAATTTCTATAGCTTGAGATGCAATGCATTGAGTCCAAATGGATGATATAAATGATATATTATAGTGTTTTTCGAGAGAATATTCAAGATATTCTTCAATTATTAAAGAAATTGGAAATATTTCTTGATATAGATGTGTTCTATACAGAAATACATATAAAATCATTATTATATTTGATGCAATTTCATGTTGCGCTGATTTTGAAAAATTTGTAATATTTTGAACTAAATTTGTATAAAATTCAAGTGTAAACACAGACGAAACTGTTTCAAAACTGTTGGCAATGTCTAAAAGATTTTTTGAAATGATTAGAATTCGAATAAAAATATTTTCTGGAATCTGATTTGTAATTATTGATGAAAACGCTTCAAGCACGAAATCTTGAGATAAAACATCCAGCTTTATGTTATGAATTGAAGAAAACTTGGCTGTCAGATGAGTTATTAAAAAAACAAATTTTTGAACGAATTCGATACTCATATATGGAAGTAAAGCTTGTGTACATAGAATAGAATCTTGTATATATTCTGAAGTTTGAATTTCTGTAAATATTTGAAATTTCAAATTTAATTCTTCATTTAAAAGTTCTTCAAGTAGTCTTTTGATGTTTTTTATGTGATCTTCTAATTCAGGAAGATGACTTGAGTGGTCATTCTCGATAACAAATTTCAAAAATTCATTTAAATTGAATAATTTTGTTTGAAAATCTCCAGCAAATGGATTTTCAACTCCATCTGCAACATTTGGCTTTGCTAGAAAACTTTTGTTATCATTTTCTTTATATTCATCTTCCATATGAATATTTACAAGTCAAAATCATAATTACATGACAAAATATATAATAACATGACAATATATGCATTACGTGTCAAAATTATAATTACATGACAAAAGTATTTTTACGTGTCAAAATCAAAGAAAATTTCATTTCAGCTAAATCACACACATAATAACTTGCTTGTAGGTAGATAAGACGAGTTAGATTAAATAATATAATTTTTAACAAACAGATAAAATAAATAAAAGAAATTCCGCGGAATGATTCAATCTTGTAGATAAGCTAGAATTACCTTGGAGTTAGTGATGGTACAACAATTCTTGAACGGTTCACTGCTTTAATATATTGTTCAAGAGATGGTACTTCTGGCTGCTCTTTAACGAATGGCTTTGGCTTTAGAGCAGATGATATGCTTACTGTAGATACCAAATGATGATTCTTCATTGCAAAATTTTCATGAACTTTGCAATCTTTATCAAATTGTCTTTGACTCTCAATTTCACTAGTTTCAGCGTAGTAGGACTCGAGCATATGTGTCATTTCTTCGTTCTTTAAAGCTTGTTCTGCGATAAATTGCTGATGTTTGTAGAAATCGAAAGTTCTTGTGCGAGTGTAATAACCTCTCCATGATCTTTGTATTTTCATTGCCATTTTGTTGTAAAAACTCATTCTTTCATTCGAGATTTTGTCTTGACGAAGGATAGCGACTGCAACTTTAGCGAGATGTCTTCTCCATATGCTTTGTATGACTGTTGCACACTCGTTTATGTGCCTTAATTTCTTTCTTTCAGAATGTCCCCTCCAAACTTTCTGAATTTTAACAGCTGCGTTGAATTCCTTTTCACCATTCTCTTCCGCTTCATCTATCATATCGAAATACTGCTTAAACAGGTTATTCCGATTTCGAAACAAAATTCCAAACGCAGACATTTTTTTTTTGCTACTTTTTACGTTAGTATTTTTGTATACATCCATGGATTTCTAGTTTTCATCGCAAAAATCATTTAAATTGCATAAAACTCACTTTTTACTAACAAACCATATTCATATCTCTCTAATTTTTTTCAATTTTTTAACTTAATGGATAATAGATATTTTTCTCTTAAATATCAGTTAATTATCTCATAGATAGTCAATTAATCGGCAATGAAACCCGATTGAGTTTTTGATTCAAATTTTCATCTTGATAGTTTTCTTCAATTGATGCTTTTATTACACATATCTCATACACTATCTATAAACTATTTGTTGGCATTAATATAATCAACAATATCATATACATTTCCTGGTATAAAATTACTCTATCTTTCTTCCACATCATTAGAGAAAAGAGAATTGGATGATCCTTTATATAATGTAATATGGTTGACTTCTTTTCAGAAAGTCATTACACACTACAATAATTTCATTTGAAGCATAGATCAATGCAATATTGCATAATAAAATGTCTTTTGCGTTGATATCTATTCTAGGTATAGTGAGAAGCAGCAATGAATAAAAATAAAAGACTATTAAAAATGTTTATAGGGATAATTTATATATAAGCAAAAAAAATATTAAAGTGAAGAGAACAATTCGCGTGCGGAGGCCTTAACGAGTGGTAATGCTTGCTGGTTCGTTCCATTGATAATGATGTTGATATTTCCTCTGTCCTGCTGTAAGTCGCACAAGAAGTCGCCGACAGTCGTCCTGAATGTGACTCTAGTGACATTCTGGTTCCTTCCGACGACGAAAATATTCCTCTGAGCGAACTCTTCCTGCTTGGCAACCTGGCAGCCTTCTAATGTTGCCTGCTCCTTGAACTGGAGTCCATCTGTTCCATTCGTAAGCTGGCCGTCGCCAGTTGTCACGCACTGAACTGGCAAGTTATCTGTACCGAAAACAGTGCCCATAGATGTGTTCATGGCGATTTGCAACTGCAATTTTGCCATGTCACTTCTCTGAGTGTCATATTTGATAGGTATCTTAACTTCGCTGGCTCCGAACTCCAGCGACTCTGGGAAGTTAGGGTGACCATTCAACGTGATGCCGAGAGCATTCGTGTTGATGGCAAACTGGAATCCTGTGATTGGTGAACCGACTTTGTTGACAATTCTAACATACATGCTATTTCTATCGTAGTCCGCATATAAATCGAGGAACTGGCACTCCTCGGGTCCAAGTGCGCCTTGTATCCATATTCTGACTGGATGCCAGTTGCGTGCAGAGACATCGTCGTCGTTGTCGCTTTCGTCTTCAGGGACGAATCTGACACGTCTGACGAAATCTGATGGTACTATATGTAAAACGCCTGAAACAGTGCCCATGTTTCTGATGAGCTCCGCGAGAATCGCGTCATCGTATCTGACGCCTGAATGGACGACAGTGTCCTTCGGGAAGACGACAACATCCTTAGCGATGGATGCCTCTGAGCTCAAAAGGCGCCAGTAGACCAATGCACGGTTTTTGACATCTGGGCAGTTTCCATCTTTAGTTGCTTCAGTCAAAATGAACTGGAGCTGGTCCTTTGTCTGTTCTGGGCGCTCGACGTAGACCTTGACGAGGCTGGAGATGATCTGGAGCTGTACGAGAGGTTCTTCGTCGTGGAATGTATCTAGATATGGATCCAAAATGTCGTCGACGTTTTCAATGATGTGGCAGTATTCACCCAAAATCCAGATTCCTGCTGCCTTTGCACGCGGCGCTTTGATCATATCGAGGCCATGGCAGACTGTGCCGATGACTGACTCGAAAACGCCTGGGTATTTACGTAAGATATCGGTCATAACTATAATTGATTCTTCGAGAGCGTAGTCTGCCTTGCCTTGGACGAGCTGTACGAGGATGTCGACGCAGCGGCGTGCAGCGGCTTCGATCTTAATCGCGATTTGACCAATTGCTCTGATTGATTTTTGAACAAAAGCGACATCAACGGAATTGCTGTATTCCTGGAGTTCATCCAAGACGAGTTGTGCTGTCTGCTGTCCGCAGATAGTAACAATGATGTCGAGTTTCTCCATTTTAACATATGATGGATCATTATATTTGCAGAAGAAGACACGGATCTCTTTTGAGAGTGCCTTTGGATATTTAAGAACAAACAAAGAAAGTGTGCGCAATATAACGTACTGAACTTCGTATTCTGCTGATGTAACTAATGTAATGAAAGGAGGAATGATCTGTGGGAACAGTTCTGCTGGATTTCGAGAGTCATGTTCCATGAACTGGAAGATGCACTTGAAAGATCCGATGACTACAGCTGGATTTGAATGTTTTAAGAATGGAATAAGACGGTCAATCAAGAAAGAAGCATCATCGCTGGATGTTGGTGTGTATCTAGCGAGAGCATCAAGTAAAATTGTCTGGCACTCTTCAGAACAAGCGCTGAAAGCAGATAAGATCGGGCCAATCGTATCAGTGTTGAGTTCGAATATCGGAGATGTACGGCGTTCATTAATTTCGAATATTGCTGCTGTGCAATTTGAAACAACCATCGGATTATCATCTTTTAATAATTTGAGCATGTCATTAAACAATCCAGCGTTTTCTACGGCCTCTGGAACAAAGTCATAAAGCTTGGCAACGCTGAAAACAGCCGTTTTTCGAACATATGGGTCCGGATCCGAAAGAGTCTTTTTAAGTGGAGTAATCATATGCTCAGCGACGTTTTCCAGCTTAATTCTTGACATTGTCCTGATAGCGAGGGCACGTACAATAGGATTATGGTCAGAAGTGTCTTGAATAAAAGTATTGACAGCCATGATTGCTTGTTCTGGCTCTTGTGTTGAATATTGCACGAGATATAAGTATGTGAGCTTTTTGAGCTCAAGATCTGGGGTTTTAACGCAGCGCAACATTGATGCGAAAAGGGATTGAACATTTTCACCAGCTCTCATCAACGCAACGCACTTTTTTGCTGCTTGTTTCCTTTTGTACGGGTCATTCCCTTCGAGCTGGTCTCTTAAGGTGGCTATTTCGCCCTTAGATTCACCTTGAAAGATGCTCGACATGAAATTTTAGTAAGTTTACAAAATATGGAAAAATCATTTTTTTTATTTTTATTCAATAAATAGCATCATTATATATTTTAAATGCGAAATTTCTAATTTATTATATTTAAAATATAGAAATTGCTAAAAATTATACTAATATATACTTTTCTTTGTGATTCTATTAATACAAGTCAAAATGCTTATTCATTAATTATTTTGCTAAATATTATTATAGAATTATTGATCATCTTATGCATTAAAATTTAAGCTTAAAAGATTTAATAAGATTAATGTGTCACAAATTGCTTGTTGCCTATCAATATTTTATGTGAAAAAATTATTTCAAAATTACCAATCTGTTTAATGATGTTTTTGCGCTACATAATGGTTGTTTTTATTTTTTCGGCGATTTAACTGCACAATACTGACTTTTATTATTATTCCGAATTATTATTCTGAAAATTGGAATTAATTATGGAAATAATTTGTATAACGCTTATAACAATTTGACAAATAATGCAAATTTACTGATTAGGTGTCATACTTTTCTTAAAGTTCAAGAATTCCTGGAATTGCTGCATGTTAGCAGGAGGCATCATAGGTTGCTGCTGGCCCTTCTTTTGCATGAACTCGTTGAACATAGCATAATCAGCATAGCTAAATTGTTGCTGTGGAGCACCAGCAGGTGGATGCATTGGCATTGTCTGCTGATGTTGCTGGCCCTTCTTTTGCTGGATGAAATCGTTGAACATGGCATAGTCTGCATAGAATTGTGGTGGATACATATACTGTGGAGGAGGCATCATGTATGGCTGTGGCTGATACATTTGCTGGCTGTTCCTCCAGGCTAAGAATTGCTGGAACTCAGCCTGTTGATTTGGCTGCTGGTTTGCTGGGGCCTGTTGTGGAGCTTGTGCTGAGGCTTGCTGTGGAGACGGAGCTGGTGGCTGTGCGGCAGCGTCAACGAACTTGTCGACTGTTGCTGCCTTATCTGATTGTGTTGGTGTGGAGATTCTCTGCTCGATATCCTCGAATCTCTGCTGGCTGTCCGAGTTGGAAATGTCGAGACGCTTTGGAGAGTTCTTTGGCTTGATTGGGCCTCCGAAGATGCCGAAAAGACTGTTCTTTGCTGGGAACTTCTCGAGTGAGATTGGGAGCCTGAGGATTGTCTCTGGTCCGTTTGTGCGTGGTGGTGGGAACTGGAGTGGCTTCTCAGTCTTCTGGTTGAACTTGTAGACTGGTTCGGCGACTTGCTCGACCTTCTTCTCCTCTGTCTTAGAGGCTTGTGGCTGGACTGGTGTGTGTTGCTGGACGATGGCAGATGGACTCAATACAGAGTCGAAGCCGAATCCTTGCTTTTGCTCTTGGGCCTTTGGCTCTTCGACCTTCTGGACTGGCTGGACTGGCTGTGGCTGCTGCTTCTGTTCTGGTGTCCAGACTCCGAACTTTGATCTGCTCTTTGGCTTAGCTTCAACTGGCTGTGGCTTCTGCTCTTGTGGCTGCTCAGCTGGCTTCTCTGGAACTGGTTCTGGCTTTGGCTCTGCCTTTGGCTGCTCTGGCTTTGGTTCCTCCTTTGGCTGTTCCTGCTTTGCATCAGACTTCTTTTCGTTCTTCTGCTGCTTGTCCTTCTTATTGTTTCTGTTGTTTTCCTTTGGAGACTGGTTGCGTGGCTTCTTCTCTTGAGCTGGCTCCTTAGCTGGCTCTTGGGCCTTTGGTGCTTCTTGCTTTGGCTGCTCTTGGACTGGTGGGGCTGCCTTTGGTACTTCAGGTGTTTCTGAAATGAGCTGGCCATTCTTCTCGAGAACTTCACCCCAAAGAATTGGTTTGACTTCAGGGAAAGACTGCTGCTTCTTAGATTTGTGTGCACCAGTTGCTAAGTTGATTTGTTCTGTAGGCTTTTCTTCCTTTGGTGGTTTTTGTTCGTTCTTATGCTCTTTACGGTCTGTTTTTTGTTCCTTGTTTTCGGAATTATTATTCTTGTCGTTATTTCTTGGACGACTGTAGTTTCTTTGATTTCCACCCTGGCCTTTCTGCTTTGACTTATCATTCTTTGATTTTTGAGACTCCCAGTTTGTCGCTGGATCATTTCTATCCAAATAATCTTGGAGTCTATTCATATCTTTACCAAGATCAAGATAAAGATCTCTAATAAGAACTGGATCTTTGCCATATGCTTCAGCAAGCTGAGTAACTTGTTTTAAGTCGTTTGCTGACATTTTAAAGTGAGGTCCCTTGACTGGCCAAAAAATTCTTCTTACCAGATAATATCAATAATCGATAATCTTGTACTACGGCTATTTCCAAATTCAAATATATCAAAATGACAACATGATTGTTTTTACAAAAATATGACACCTAAATTTTATACCTATGCTTATTTTAATATAATAATTCTAATGAAAATGTATTTCAAGAAAAGGATATTTTGACATGTAAAGATACAGTTTAAAATTTCAAAATTTGTAAATCTATTTATTATTTCCAAGCTAATTCTAAAAAAATATTTATTACATGATGAAATCATTATTTCAATGGTTTAAAATAAAGAAATATAGCTAGAAAATGAGATATTAAAAATACATTTTTGATTTTTGTCATGTAAACTATAAATGTTATGGCCGACCAAGATTTTTTTTACTTGATGAAAGGATAAAGTATTGGAGTAGTATGGATGTACAGAAAAATAAACCAAGTAATAATAATGCTAAGAACCAATCCTAATTTTATTCAGTCTTTTTTAGAAGACGCGGAATTGCCTCTTATCGGCACCTACTGCTGCTGGCTTGACAGAGATAACGTTAAAGTGGACAGTCTTAGATAATGGGCGGCATTCGGCGATTGTAACAAGATCGCCTTCCTTGATGAGGAATGCTGGGGAGACGTGGGCTGGGATCTTTGTGTGGCGCTTCTCGAAACGCTTGTACTTGCGGATCCACTGAAGATAATCGCGGCGGACAATGATTGTGCGGCGCATCTTTGTAGAAACGACAACACCACGGAGAACACGGCCACGGATGGAGACTGTGCCTGTGAATGGGCACTTGGCATCGATGTAGTCACGATCCTCAGCTGTCTTTGGTGTTTCAATGCGGAGGCCGATGGACTTGACGTAGCGCTGCTTCCTCTCAGCGTTGGCATGCTTCTTGGAAGCGAGGAAGAGCTGTGGCTGCTTCTGGAAGGCACGTTCAGTCTGAACTGTTGACATCTTAAAAGAAAGGCCAAGACTTTCGTAAACCTCTCAAAAAACTATCTAAAAGTGACAGATACTAAGGTTATGTATTTTTGACAAGTAAAATAATTAACATGACAAATTTAAATAATAACGTACAAAAATGGCGACTCCTGTAGAACCAACAATACACTCAACGGACCAAGTTATTCTTTCTCGCATTACGAGAATGGCAGGAATCCCAGAAGAGCTTAGACAAAGAATTATGCTTTTTAAACAGAGTTTTATTAACTCATCAAATTCAATTGTTCGACAAAGGCAATCTTTAGCTGCTAGTATAGCTAAATACAAAGAAAAAAGTCGAAGTTGCACTATTCATAAAACACAAATTCAACATCTTCAGGTAGATCTCGAAAGAGTTCTTCAAGAAATTGAAGATTTGAAATTTAACTCATCAGATGTACTCCATTTACGAGATCAAATTGAAGAACAACAAAAAATTGTTGATCAAATGAATCATCTTCTTGAAGAAACAATATCTCAAAAAGAAAAGGCAGAAACGAATAGAAAGATGAAAATACAAGAAATCGAACAAATCAAGCAACAAAAGGTTATTGTAAATGGCACATTAAACGCACAATGGGACAAGCATTCAGAACTTACTAAGAAACTCGGTGACAATGAAACGCAAGCACAGCAGCTCCGTAATTCCAATGAAGAAAGGCAGCGTGCTATCTCAACAATGGAAGCGAACGCTGAAGAATGGAGAAGAAACATGAACAGAAAAGAAACGCAAATTGATGAAGAAATAAATAAACTTCAGAAGGAAATCACATCAATTGAGACGCAAATCAATGATGTTTCGAGTGAGAAGAACGAAGCTATTTCAAGCTACCAGCATCAGATATCAACATTGAACGCAGAAATCGACTCTCACAACGAAAAAACAAAAGATCAAGTCAGAGAAATTGGTTCGATGAAAGCGAACATTGAGCACATCGTAGAAGAGTCGCAGAGGCTCAAAGAAGAATCACAGCAGGCAGGTGAAGAACTCGCTGAAAGGAAGAAAGAGCTGGCAACACTAATGGGCGAGCTTGCAACAAGAATGTCGCTGCCTGAAACGCAGACAAAAGAAATCGCAACACTTGAACTGGACAACAGGCAATTGAAGAAACGCGTTGAAGAGCTAAAATCCATGTGGCAGGCATCAACTAACGAAGTTGAGGAACTCGCTGATAAAATATCCAGAGCCAAAATCGCAAAATACGACCCTGCTGCACAAGAAGCCGCCATCAGAGAAAGAATTTTGAGAGATTCTGCAATAAGAGTCCAAGAAATTGTCGACTCTGCTATGAAGATGCTGACATGCCCAGAGTGTGGCAAGGTTTTGGAAGTCCCTGTCACTCTAGTTCCATGCGGACATTGTGTCTGCTACTCACACAAATACCAACAAAACGCAGTTACAAGGCTCTGCCCTAAATGCGGTGAATGCGTCGTTTGCGCTTACGTTGATAACTCTCTTGCTGTAGTACTATCTAAGTTTGTATACATCAAAGATGTTCTTTCAATGCTCAGCAAATAATAATAAATTAAAAACTGTTTGTATTTTGAAAAATCAAAACATATTAAAAACTGATAACACATGGTTCTAACAACGATGATGTTGTTCTAAAAACCGATGATGGTACAATTCAAAAAAAAATGATGTGATACTAAAATTGATGATTTTGCCATGTAAAGTTAAAATGTCAAAATGCAGCAAAAATATTTTGAGGGAAATTTGCGGTTTGAAAAGGTCCGTCCTTTCAATGAAGAGTGTCCAAGTTTTCGGCCGCAAGAAGACAGCTACAGCTGTTGCCTACTGCTGCGAGGGTACAGGCCTTGTCAAGCTCAATGGCACACCAATCAACATGGTTTCCTCTGAAACACTTCGTGCCAAGATCCTCGAACCACTCCAGCTCATCGGCGAAGAGTCCTGGGCTAACCTCGACATCCGCGTTCGCGTCCACGGTGGTGGCCATGTCGCTCAAGTCTACGCTATCCGCCAGGCTGTTGCTAAGGCCATCGTTGCTTACTATCAGAAGTATGTCGACGAGGCTTC